>PVIY010043193.1:0-20464 GCA_004026745.1 Myrmecophaga tridactyla
AGACAAGCAGTGATCTGCCTGTCACTGGAGATAACAGTTTACATTTTCTTAAAAACAGAATAATTATGTTACTGTTCCCTTTGTTTGTACTTCTTTTACTCAGCATGATTTTGAGATTCATCCATGTTACTGAGTGCCCAAATTGTTCTTTTTTATTGCTAAGTCTATGAATGTGCATTTTTAAATTTCTTTGATAAACAGTTCAAAGTACAATCTTTTAAAAGTGATACAAAAGCTTTAAGTATTAACTTTAGAATATACAGATTATATATATTGGAGAAATTTTTTTTAATAGTTAAAATTTTCTCAAATGTCTAGTTTTTTTATTAGAGAAGTGAGTTTACAGAACAACATGCATAAAATACAGGATTCTAGATTGTTATACACTTGTAAAACTATTCTGAAAGCATCACTGATGGTACAGAACTGATAGCAATGAATGAAAAAAATCTGAAATTCTGATAGTGTTAAGGGTCTAAGAAGTCTACTATGTAACTTAAAACTAGCTTCTTTTAAGTAGTAGAAGTACTTTTTAAAAATTTCAATGCATATCATTCATAGGTAAAGCACACTGTGCCAATTTGAAACTATTATGTATCCCAGAAAAGCCATGTTTTAATCCTGATCCAATCTTGTGGGGTCAAACCTATTGTTTGGGGTAGGAAACTTTGATTAAATTGCTTCCATGGAGATGTGACACACCCAATTGTGGATGTGGCCTTTCGATTAGATGGAGATGTGACTCCATTCATTCAAAGTGGGTCCTGATTAGTTTACTAGAGTTCTTTAAAAAGAGGAAACATTTTGGAGAAACCTCTGATGCAGACACTTGGAGAACAGTTACTTCGGTGCTGACAGAGATGCTTGGAGTGCTGACAGAAAGATCAGATGCCTAGACAGGGACGTTTGAAGCCCAGCAGATGTCGCCACCATGTGTCTTCCTCCATGAGATGCTAGGCAAGCCAGATCCCAGAGTTGTGTCCTGGAAGAGCTAAGTGAAGGTCCACAAATGCTTAGAGAGGAAACCACTGACATCAGAAGCTGGAAGCAATGGAACCAGGAAGAAGGACAAGCAGATGCCAGCCATGTGCCTTCCTATGTGACAGACATCATCAGCTTTTCTTGAGTTAAGGTATTTTTTCCTGGATGCCTTAGATCAGACATTTTTCTGGCCTTAGAACTATAAACTTGCACTTGATAAATTCCCTTTTCAAAAGCCATTCTATTTCTGGTATATTACATTCCAGTAGCTTTAGCAAACTTAAACACACACTTTTCATTTTATACAGTGTTTGGTAATACTGAATTCATAAGACTCAGAAAGAAGTGAATTAATGAAATACATGTTGACTAAAAATACCAGAAGCAAAATAAATATGATGGTTCTACAACAAATTTCCCAAACCCTAAAACATACTGACCTGTTAGCATTCTTCTATTTTAACACAAAATAAAAAATAAAGCTGTATAAGGATAACAAAAAATAGAATCAAGAAATGCAATCAAACAAGGGAAGGAAAGAAAAAGGATGAGAAAAACAAGGAGAAAAGGGATAAAAACCAAGGATTTAAGTAAAGGAAGGAGAAAATGGTGAAGAATAATTTCAAAGACTCTTTCAAAGATGTTACAAAATTTGATTGTGTGCACACGTTTATTTTATTCTCTTACCTTACTGTTAATGTTCTTTTCACCACTCTGCTTTTCATATTTGATTAACCAATTATCATTTCCCCTGTCTTTCAAAACAAACAAATCTGTTAATTCACTTTTATGGACACTACAAGCTTAATATCAAGGGGATTATCTTGATTA
This sequence comes from Myrmecophaga tridactyla, assembly GCA_004026745.1. Taxonomy (NCBI): domain Eukaryota; kingdom Metazoa; phylum Chordata; class Mammalia; order Pilosa; family Myrmecophagidae; genus Myrmecophaga; species Myrmecophaga tridactyla. The sequence goes on from PVIY010043193.1 coordinate 1,813, forward strand.
TTAAGAATTTCATTGGTTTTCTGTGGCAAATTATTTACCATATTTAAAGGTTCCAATTTAACATATACAAATTAAAAACCTCACAAATGTTAGTTAATATTTATTGGGCATTTACTCTGTGCCAGACATTGTTATAGGTGCTTAACATGTAATCAATTTAATCCTCATATCCACAATGTTATTGTCAAACACTATTAATCAAAGCTACTAAAATCAAGGATAGTTTCTTTTCACCTTAAGAAAAAAGCACCTACCCCTAACTGCCAGGCAAGTTTCTAGATAAGTTCACCTAACGTCAGTATAGTAGCACTCTGAAACTACACTGAATCTAATATTACCTAAAGCCATAATGCCGGTTTGAATTTGTTGTGTACCCCAGAAAAGCAATGTCCTTTAATCCTCATTCAATATCGCCAGAAGGAATCTTTTTTATTGTTTCCATGGAGATGTGACCTATCCAATTGTGGGTGGTAACCTTTGATTAGATGGTTTCTATGGAAATGTGTCTCTACCCATTCAAGGTGGGGTTGCTTACTGGAGCCTTTTAAGAGGGAACCATTTTGGAAAAAGCTTGAAAGCCACCAGAACCGAGAGGGCCCACACAGCCAGAGACTTATTGGAGATGCATAAAGAAAATGCCCCTGGGGAAGCCAGTGAAGAAGCCTGGAGAGAAAGCTAGCAGACGTCGCTATGAGCCCTTACAGCTGAAAGAGAAACCCTGAACATCAAAGGCCTTCTTGAACAGGAGGTATTTTTACCTAGAGAATAAATTCCCCTTTTGTATGCCATTCTGTTTCAGATATATTGCATTCCGGCAGCTTTTACAAACTAAAACAGCCATATTTGTTGAGAAGGTAAATCCAGAAAATAATTACATGTTTTTTTCAGAAACTAATATAAATGAGAAAATATTTTTTGAACCAATGGTTCTCATACTTCAGAATGCATAAGGATTACAGGATGCACTCAAGTAATTTGTTGAACCACAGACTGCTAGGCCATATATGCAAAGTTCCTGCTTCAGCAGGTCTGGCTAAGGGGTCTGAGGAATTGCATATTTAACAAGTTCCCATATAATAAAGACCTAGTTAGCCCAAGAAACCACATTTTGGAACCACTATTTTTTTTTTTTTTTTTACTTTCATGATAAATTTATCGTGTTTTTTAATGAAACAAGATGATGCGTTTAGTATTTGCCCAGTACAATCACAGCATAAGAAATTACATTTTCCTGAGTGCTACAATTGCCAACCAACTCCCCTAGGACACTTATCTACTCTGGGCACACTCCCCTCTGAAGACTCCCAATCCCATATATTCCTGCATGGTAGGAGGAAACAAAAAGAGAGCCCCTCCCTCTGCTGATTAAAACTAGCAAATTCCTGACCCTAAGTTGGAAGTCTTAGTCCAGGGATCCTCAGGAGTTCTAATTCTGTGACAACGACAGTCCAAAGAAGACTGGTCATGGAATTTGGGCCGTGTTTTCCTTTTTGCAATTGTAAAGGAATTTAATGGAGAACACAGACTTTGATTATATGACTGCACATGGTTAAGAAAATGATAGGCTATGCTGGGTTTTCCTTGAATTGTATGTCTTTGGACCTGTGGATGTCCAGTGTGGGGCATAGATGGCATTGTCTGGGGGAGATGTGGTGCAGTTTGTGTGGTCTCTGAGCCTCTTGTGGGCAGTCTCTGGATTCACGTTTGATTGCTTCTGGATGTGTTGGAGGTGGCAGTTTCCAAGGAGGTGTTTGTAGTCATGGAATTCACACACACTATGCAGAAGGTGGAACCACTATGTTTGACTATTTTAATCAATGTTTCCTTCCAGCAACAGGATAAGCTAGAATTTATATACTTATAGACTACATTAACAATTACATAATGTAGAAATAAGCATCTAAAATGCTTTAACCAATTAAGTTTTATCCATATTCTGGATAACATTTCTAATAACTACTTTGTCCTGCTGCCAGGAAATTCCATCGTAGGAGACAGGACCTGATCTCTACCACCTGGATAGGAGCCTGCCATGAGTCAGAATCCACAATTCAGGATTAATTCTGGCCAGGAAGGTCAGTACTTCATCTGCTTTTTTAAGGCAGGTAGAGGAAGTAGCCTCAAAATTTCTGCATCAAAATGTTATGTCATTGATTGGATAACAAGAGTTGGATACAATTTGAAAGCTAGTAAGATTTGAGTGAACAAATGAGAGTACTTCAATACCTGTATTTCTGATGATGTAATCCAAAATAACTAATTTTTCAAACTGTGACTGAAATTGTTTTCTAGTATTCTCAGGCAAAGGGTCAGCTTCAAATTTCCTGAGCCAAAATTCAGCCTCTTTATAATCTTCAACAAATAACTGAAAGGAACCAATCTATAATTTTAAGAACTATAGTTAGAAAAGGAAGTATAAGAACAAAGGGATTAATTTTTAAATTTCTCAGTACTGTCACAGAAATACATTATATATACAGAAGAAAAACAGAAGTTAGCACTTATTAGATAAACTACATTTATCAAGAAAATGATTTTTATTTACTGATTTAAAAGAACCACATAAAGAACATATAGCAGATAAAAAACGCTCAATTTTAGACTTTCAACAAGCATAGCAGTTATTTCAGGATAATTAGAAAAGAAAATAAACATGCACTCTCAAGGTGATACTCTTTAAGATATTCATTAAAATGAATTAAATTATGGAGGCCAAATTTTACACCTATTCTGATTATTAATAGTACAATCTTGTCTTAGTGAAGAAATATTTCAGTATTCTTTTTACAACATAGAGTAAAAATTTTTATTTTAAAAAAGAAATGGATTCTTTGACCATGTATATTAAAGATACTGTCATAAATTTTAAATGATTAATCAGTTAATCATAACCTCTACAGTATTTTTATAAAGTCCTTTCTTTGAAGATATGTCTACTTTTTTGGCAGGTGGTGGGGTACATGGTCCGGGAATCAAACCGGTATCTCCCAAAAGGAAGGCATGTGAACATTTTACCAGCACCCGACATGTCCATTTTTTTTGTTTTGTTTTGCATGGGCAGGCACCAGGAATTGAACCCAGGTCTCTGGCATGGCCGGCGAGAACTCTGCCTGCTGAGCCACAGTGGCCTGCCTGGATATGTTCATTTCGTAAAGGCATTTCTATTACTAAAATTTCTAGTGGTTATCATTAAACAATTTTTATTATTCATTAAAGAAGGAAATAAATTTATAAAGTACATGAGACATAGGTAATAAGTAACCTAGTCCCTCTTAAAAAATGCAAATAAGCAAATCACCACAAAGAAAATCTATTTCTTATCCTATTTTGTAATTGGCATGAAATGTTAATTATTTCCTGAAAATTTTCTCTAAAACATTTATAATTAAGTACTAGTAGTCAGAAATATGGAAATAATAATATCGTTCTTTAGTCACAATTAGCTTATCCAAGGAATAACAAACCTTGTAACAAATTTCAAACAATTTACCTACTTGGAGTATAGTAATAATAATTTTAAAAAGTTAAACATGGAATTTCTACATAAATTCTTTTACCTAAGGATAAATGAACAGCAATAACAACACAAAATTGCAGGTCAAATATATTTTTAGTAAAGCCTAGACTCTTCCTAGATTTGCACATCATTTGTCTAGAATGCTTTCCCATTAATCTTCCCTCACCTTCATAGCAATCTGCTAATCATCCCTCAGATTTATTTAAAAGTGACAAGAAAAAAACAAAATCTAGTATGTAGTGAGGAAACAGAGATACCATTCACTAAACCTTCAGTACATGCTAGGCACTACACCAAGTACTTGACATGAATTTCTTAATTTTATCCTCATAACAACCTTCAGCAATAGTTTTTAATCATCATCATTTTATAGAAACTGGAGCTTAGAGAATAATAAACTTGCCCAAGGTCTCAATTAACTAAAGGAGAGGCTGGGATTAGAACCTAGGTCTGATTCTAGACCTGTGCTTTTAATCATTACTTTATAAAACCTTAGCTGCAACATCTTCTTAGGAATATTCCCTAGCCCTCTAAACTGAGTTAAGGCATCCCTCTTCTATCCTCTCACAGCTCTCTGAATTTATCATCCTAGCAGCTTCATCATCTTACATTGAAATTGTTTGTGTACTATAACCTCTTTAAACATGCAAAAGCTCTAATTTATTTTCTATATCGATAGTCGACAGCATAAAGCTCAGGAAATACGTACTGAATCTACAAGCTGTCTCCCAAACAGAGTTTTATCAGAGTAACTTACCTTAGGAGGGAGTCCTATCCGATGAAATTTTCTACCTACTTTCGGCACTTTCTCTAAAGCATACTTTTTGCCTCTTGATTTTGCACGGTCAATTGCACTGTAATTAAATGTCTCACTGACAAGTCGAACTACCTAGAAACACATAGTTTGGCAAAATGGTCAGAATTTACATTATGGTATATGTAATCATATATGCCATGAAAAAAGTTCAACCTTATATAATAAATGCCCCAGAGACTCTAATATATAAAGGCTAAGAGATTTTGCAAAGCCCTTTGTAAACAGTGATATTTCTTTTTGAGAGCGGTATAAAGAAACCTAAAATTGTAAGTGAAAGAAATGAGTCTTGAAATACAGAATTAGGAATGAATATTTTGAGGAAGTCTTTAAGTAAAAATTTATAAAGGCCAAAAAGAAAATAGTCTTTTGAGCACATTAGTTATCTTTACTAGAATCTCTAGATCCCTGATCTTTTCCTCCTTTCTAAATGCTAGCCTTTTCTGATGTTTTGACTTTGCACGAATAAGACCCTTGGACATTTCTGTAGATCTAGTCTAGTTATCAACTTACTAGTTGCTCATGAATCTAAAATTGAAAAAAAAGGGGGGGGGCTCAACTTTAGGTTCTGTTATTAGGAATTATTATTAACATGTGAACAGGTAAATTGGCTGAAAATTTAAGTGCAAGATTAAAAACAAATTCTCTTTTTACCTTTGTTTTAGGTACAACGCCCAAATGAAGCTTTTCATCCACAAGGTAGGCACCAGCTTCAGAAAGGTATCCCTGATTAGGAAGCAGGCAGCCTCTGCCAAAACAACAAGGGCAGCAGACCTTATGAACATATTTGGTCCACTTTGGATTCAGATGACCATAAGGCTCTTCTGATTTGGGCTTAAACACACCAATAATTTTCTATAAAAGAATAGAAATCATATTAAATTTTCAACAAATAATGCATAAACTTTGCATTCTGATAAATCTTTTTCTACTGTTCTCACCACAAATTTGAATATAATCTCCCATAATTCAGCTTAGCACATTTCTACAGTTTCTTATTCAGCAATCTAAAATCAATAACCCTTTCAGTCACTAGTTTACAGACTGTGCCGTGATTAAGTCCTAGGGGAAAGAAATGAGAGCAGGGTATGAAGACCCCTCTCTATTTCAACCAGATCAACTCTGACGCCACATGTTTTACATAACTGGACTTCCAAGTAAGAAAGAATTTCACTGATTTCAGAATGTTTGAAAACTACTCTAGATCAAATAGCATTATTATTCAATATTAATTAATATCAAAATTTATGCTTATTCTTTCCTTTCCCCATTAGTATATACATTCTAAAAAAGCAGGGATTTTGTTTCTTGGGGCAATATACCTAGTACTCAGAATATTACCCGGTACATAATAGGTATTCAATTATTTGTTAAATGAACTAGTAAGTCCAATAACAACAACAAACAAGGCTCCAAAATATAATGATTATACTGTCAGATTCTCCCATTCCAATAGTTTTCCAGGTATTTTTTTTAATGAATCCATTTAAAATAAATTCTCTCTTTTTAAAACAAGAGAGAGATTTGCTCATGGATATTTAAAAGTCTCTACAATCTTTATTACTGGTTCAATGAAATATATTCACATTAAATCTAGAGGCTGAATTCTCTTTAGACAAGAAATAAAAATCTTATAATTTAAAGTATATAATTGCTCTATATTACAATAAAATCTGAGGCACTAGCAAAAAGGCAACGAGAACAAATTAAGAAATCAGCTTTTAATAAAGAGTGAGAGATTAACATTACCTATATATATCCTCTCAAAAAAAAAGGAAATGCTCCAAAATAATTTTTGAAATGTAAGTTCAACCTCTGCAAATATTTAAGTGCAATTATCATCTTTCTTCCCCCTGAAAAAGGACTGCTGGTTATGCATCATTCAGAAAGTCTTTAGAATAGGTAACAAAGACTTTTGAAAAATTCTAGACTAAGTAGAACAAAGATCCCTATGAACTTCTCTTTTTTGCAGTAAAATAACACTTGGGTTCATTTCACTTTGTCACATTCCAATGCCTTCAAACTTCAGATTGCCCAGCTGCCTTTCCCTGGTATAATGCTGGAGAAAAACATTCCCAGGTTAAGATATACCTTTGAAAAAAATCAAGCACTTTGAAAATAACATTAGATAGGTTCTGAAAGTTTAAACATAACTCAACTTGGTTTATATAATTGTAAGCTACTTAAAGTGAGGACTTATGAATATAAACTCAATAAAACAACAGCTGAATGTGAGTTTCCAATAAACAAAATATGAAATAAAAGAATAGCAAATTATGACTTAAAACAAATAACTCTATTTCTAAACAATAGAGTGCTGTTAGTAAAAAAAAAAAAATGACCTCTTGAAAAAGAGGGTGCAATCAGACGTGTTAGGAAAATACCTTTAGTAACTCACAATGACTACACTTTTGAATTAGTGTTTTTCAAAATTTCTGTTATATACAGTAGTTATGTGAAATTCTCACCCTCTTAGGATCCTTCACAAAGTAACTTCCACTTGAACCTTGAGGTATTCTTTCCGGAAAAACTCCAAATTCTATTGCTTGCTCTGCTTTCAATATAACATCAGCAAATTCTGGATCATCCGAGAATGCATTCATCTCTGAAGTACCACCAACTACTGCATTCAGAAAAAGCAATGTTAATATAAAATATAAAGAAGAAAGACCAACTATGAGAATGTTCATAGGACGGAGCTGTAATATTTGATGAGGTTAATAGCATTGGACATTAATGAACAGAAAAATGTTATCAATTATCATTTGGGCTGCTTTGATCCTCCCATTCTTTTCTTTAACCCCACTTCTCTTTAAGCTCCAAGTAATAACACATGGGAAAAGATTTCACTATTTGTTGAAATAATCACACCAATGCCAATCATTTCTTTGAAACCCCATCCTCCAAGAATTTTGCCCTCCATCCTCCCTCAGCCTACTCCATAGCCATACCTCATATCTTGTAAACTCTCCACACTTTCAATGTCAAGCACTTTCTTTCTTCCCAGTTTACTCCATCATTCTTAGCCCAATTTTTCCACGCCATTGGGACCTAGCAAACACTGATTTACCAGGGTTGCTGACCGGTCTTCACCACCTTTGAAACCTCACTTCCCTCCTTGGCCAGCTTAAATTATGGTCAATCATCATACAATCATTTTTTCCTCCTTTCAATCATCACAGTCACCTTGTAAAATCCCTCAATCTTGGTTAAATACTAAATGTCAGCTACTCTATTCCTGCACCACGGCAGCTGAATGCGGAACTTGACTAGAAACACACAACCACAATGCCTAGTATCATTTTAAATTTATCACCACAAACCTCAGGTGGGTGCTTCGTGCTGCCCAGTCAATCAAACCACACTCCCAAGGACTGTGACTCTGCCACTCTGCTGGATAACTGCCTCATATTCTCACTTTTCTTTAAACTTTCAATAACTTCCTCTCCATACTCTCTCTCAGCAGATCATCTAGCTTCCTGTTTTACTGAGAAGCAAGCAGTAAAGAACTTTCATAAGCTTGGAGCATCATACCTCCCCATCCACCTATGATTATACCTGTATATTCTGCCTTCTGCCTATTAATATAAATGAACTATCCATGGTCCAAGCTCGTAAAAGGTTATTACTGGTTCTTTAGAAAGTAAAAACAGGAACTGCATTGAGAACCCATTGTATAATCTTTCAATTTAGTTGTGTATAAAAATATATGGTAACCAGGGTGGGCCACGGTAGCTCAGCAGGCAGAGTTCTCGCCTGCCATGCCGGAGACCTGGGTTTGATTGCTGGTGCCTGCCCATGCAAAAATAAATAAATAAATACATATATATATATTTATATATATTATATATATATAAATATATAAATACTATAATATATAGTAACCAAGTGCTTATTTAAAAAATAAATAAATAAAAATGACCTCTCCTTCAATGACCAGAATATTTTTTAGAAAAAAATAGGTGCTCACAAATTTGCTGAATTGAACCCTGCCTCTGGTGCTCCTGTGATTACTCATCCTTAGGGGATCAAAGTGGACACAACTTCCTCCACTAAATCTTCCCTGGCTCCTAACCTAGGGCATGACTCCATCAGGTTTCCCTATCTGAGCACTTAGAATCTGCTTTACGATTTCACTGGACTGTTAGCTCCATTAGGCTATAAAACTATGTGGGGACAAGGTTGGTGACTGTGAATTCATTTGATACCTGGTCACCATTGTTTCCCCAATGCCTTGATTTCCATGGGTACCAGTAGGCAATCAAATATTTGATGAATGATGTGCCTGCAATAAATAGAAAACAAAGAATACCTGTTTTCCAGGCACTGATCAAGGAATAATCTCCAATACACTACTCCTCATTTTCTTTCAAAAGCTCAGTTATGGGGGGGATTGTCTAATACCTTCATGTAAATTAAACCAGGTTATCAATATCTTGAACCTAGATCAAGCAAAATTGAAAGTACCGTCCACTAGAAATTCGGCTATTGAAATGGCTTCAGAGAAGTATACTGAATACCCTTACAGAATTCATCTAAATTTTATTATAAAGTTATTGATCAACATATAATCTCTTCTCCAAGCAAATGCACAAGTTATCCTTTGTCAGTCTGTTTGAAAAACAACGAGTTTGTTTTAACTTTATGGATATAGTAATTGTGTTTCCCTCAAGTTGGCTGCTCAGCCATCTTAAAAATCGAATTTGTGGGCTGCCTGCATCAAGTGTTTGACATGTATTTTGTATCCTTTTACTCTAGCTGCATCTCATTTATTTCACTACCCCTATTTTCCATTTGTCTCATCTTTACTGCCTACTTTTAAATGATTTTATTTTTTTCATACATTTATAAGCCATCAAGAATCATTAAATGATTTACAAATAAACTTTTTTTTACTTTGGTAGCTTTGTTATGAATTCTAATACTGTTTTCTAATTGTTAGGTCCTCCAATAGAATAAGGGCTACTGATTTGTATTCATTGGGGCCTTTGAAGTCACTTCATCTATTAGTGCTCCCTTAAAATGGTAATAAAAATAGTATTTCATACAGTTACTTATAAATTAATATATGTGAAACACACAGAATTTTGCCCAACATGTACTGCTATGTAGGTATTAGTTATTGTTATTTTATTAATTAAAATAACTAGAATAAGGAATGGCACTAATCCTTCTACTCTGATATGGATCAAAGAATTAACACTATGATTTAGCTTGCTCTAGACTCTGTTGAATACCTTGTTAAAATAAAGATGACAGATATATGACATTCTTCCACTGCCTAAAGTACATAAAGTTCCTACTTATATAAACAGAACAGTTAAACATCATCAATAATGTTAATATTAACCTAAAGGCAAGAATTTATTGGAACTAATATGGTGGTTTTATAAGGATTGGATGGGAAAGGACAAAGGGATTTAATGGACTCATTACACTAGCTAAATTTAAATCTTGTTAAATTACTCCTGTTCAGGTGACTGGCTAGAAAATTTTAATTTTAAATGTTTTTTTTTTTTTAACAACTCAACACTATTTTGAGACCCCATTAAAACTAAAACCTCCAAAACAAACAACCAAAAGTAATGATTATTTCCTAACACTCAGGGATCTACAGCAAAATTTTTAAAAAAGCATAGGACATGAAAAAGAAATAACTAGGCTGAGTCCTGACTTTACCACTTCTTGGATATTGAACTTTGGGCAACCATTTATTTCTAAAGTTTTATGAACTAACTAGTCATTACAGTTCTTTTTGTTGTTTTTAATTTTCAATCCGCATAAGGATGTGAGAGACAACATCTTGCTGTGCTGTTGTGAGAATTAACGAAATAAACAAAAAAGAGGTATTACTAAACTGTAAATTGATAAATTCCTACCATCAAAGAAGGTAGGAATTCTTTTAATAATCCATTTATATTCTAAGTACTTTACTTTTTCTAGCAAAACTTTTTCTTAATTTTTTTTTTTTGTTGTTTACAAAAGATCTCAGTTTTACAGAACAAAGTCACTTTCAAGGCGTCAGGTCTTTTTAAAATGTAACCCAACAATAAAGTAAGTTTGGTAGAAAAGGACAAGCTAGCCATACAGACCCCCATTACTTCACACACAGATTCTAGGTAATATATACCTAAATTGTCACTGCACTTAGTGAATGTGGGTTATTTGTGATCTGGTTCCAACCTCCTGTTTGCTTATTCTGTTAAACATACTGTCCATGCATCCATTAGCTAAAATAACGTAGCAAACAAGAACGTCAGACTAGATTGCCAAAGCTATAATCATGAAATACTAGTACTGGAAAAACTACTTCGTCTGGTTATTTTTGATTTATTTATCTAGAATATGATTGAACATAAATTAAAACAGAATTTGAGTGATTTCTATAGAAAATCCCTTAATTTGTAGAAGGCACATTAATGAACTAGTAGTGGGACGGGTAAAGTTTAATAACTCCAGAAAAACCAAACAGCACTAATTAAAGCTACATTTTCTATGGCTTTTCTTTAAGTGGCCACCTATGGAGTGGTAACACCCCCGGGACAGGGCACACATCATCTCAGGTAACGCCTCTCAACACCACAGAGGAGGTGTTATCACCAGTTTATAAACAAGCTTGTCTCCTCTAACTGAGACACCTTCAAGACTACTCTACTCTACCCTTAATTAGCCTAATTCGACTCCACACGCCAAAAAATTATCAACAAATATCAAGGCCTAGAAGAGTGTACTCCTAAAATGTAGGCGTACTCCTAAAACTTCCAACATCTTTTCAATTACCCTCTCTTTCCCCCGAGGCTATCAATTCGCTTCACAGGCGAAAAGGTGTTTTAAGCATAAGATAGACGGGACTCTTTCAAAAAAGAAAAAAAGAAAAGGAAGAGAAAAAAAGCGCTGCAATAGAGGTAACAGGTACGGGAATTCAACTACCTCGGCCCCCGCTGGCTAACGTCACAATAACAACATTTAGTCGAAAAAGTTTTTGAAACGTGTCCCAGTAGTAGCTGGATATTCTTGCTGTACTCTGACATTCACCTTGCCAACTGCAAAAGCTGGGGAACTTTCTTGAGAGGTGACGGATTTTAATTCAAAACTGAGTCCAGACTTCAGCAAACAACTGACATCACTTTAGTCTTTTTTCGGTGTTCCGATTCCAAAAGTTTAGGCTCACTCTTGGGGGAGGCCTAAAGGAGTAGCGCTAACTGGTAACAAGAGGCCTCGGGTAAAACAGTCTACAGCCCCCAGACCTTCTGGAAATGGTCACGGAAATGGTGCAAATAAACCCGGGAGAGGGAGAGAAGGGCAAGGCGGCCAAGCTCTGGCCAGTGGATGGCTCCTGGGGCTGAGAGGACTTTTCCAAAGCGCCGGGGCAGGGCGGAGAGCCGGGAGCAGGGACGCCGGGAGGGGCCCGAACGCGGGGCTGAGAGGCGGCGGCAGGCGCGGTCGCCTGACGCGGGGAGAGGGGAAAGGCCGGGTCGCACCTGAACGCAAGAGGCGGTCGCGGCCGGCGTGGGAGTCCCCGGAGACGTTCAGGTTCCAGGAGGGGCTGAGGGACGAGTCCCCAGACGAGAGCAGCAGTTCCTCGTCGCCGGCCGTGTGAGGGGAGGCCGCGTTCTCCTCCCCGGAAACCTCCACCAGTCTCACGGCGCTCCCCGGGGCGCTTTTCGGCGGCTGGGCCCAGGCGATCCGCGGCAGCAACGGCTCCCGCTCTTCGTCCCCCTCCTCCTCCAGGCTCCCGCCGCCCGCGGACGCCCGCCGGCCGGGCTCGGAGAGCTCCGCCATGGCCTTTGCTCTGCGACTTCCGTGCTGGGAATGGCTCAAAGAGAGAAAGGACCCGGGTCTGGGTTCGGCATCTTAGCGGAACGGGAAGAGGGGACAAGCCGCGTCGACGCCACCTCAAAGGCGCACAGCTGCAGCTCGCGACGCGCCAGCCGGTAGCCGGGCCGCGCCACAAGAAGCCCTCCACCTCACGCCTCAGCCCACTCCGCCCCCGCGCCTGCGCGGAAGGGCCGGGCGGTGGTGGGCGGGGCGCGGCGGGGTCGCCACCTGCTTGCGGAGGCCGGGGAAGGCGCGGTACTAGGTTGATGTGACTTCTTGAGGTGTGGAGGTTCAGGAGGTAATTTGCCAACACAAAGGTGCTCCCCGCCCACCCCAATCTAAACCTCTCCGCTCCCTTTCCCGAATCCTTCCCAAGAGTGTACCACAATGTATACCTGTGCGTTTATCTGTATAACCATTTAACGTTTGTGACCGTCCCTAACCCCCCAAATCTCCCACTTGTATTTATTGACACATTTCTGATGTCGGTAGTTTGTATTTTCTCTTTTTTTTTTCTTGACTAATCTAGCTAAAGGTGTATCTTTGTTTTTAATCTTTTCAAAAAGCCAGCTTTTATACCCATTGATTTTCTGTTTTCTGGCTCATTGGTTTTTGCTCTTTATTACTTACTTGGGTTTTTATTTTCATTTTTTTTTAAAGCTGGTTAGAGTAGAAGACATTATTGATTTTCGACCTTTTTTTAATAAGCTATGAGTTATTCTTTAAGCACTGCTTTAGCTGCATGCCACAATTTTTCATATGTTGTGCTTTCATTTCATACAAATAAAGATACTTTTAATTCCTTCCTTGACCTTAGTTATATAGAATTGTGTTATTTAATTTGCAAATATTTAGCTTTTCTAGATGTTATTTATTCCTAATTTAATTCCATTGTGATCAAAGAACATGCTCTAAGATTTCAGTGTTTTGCACTTTGAAACATTTTATGGTTCAGCATAAAATGTCTTAACTTTATCACATGATGAATATTTTTGGATGATTTATTATAGAGTTTCTAGATTCTGTTATCATCCCCTGATGAGTGCTGATTTGTTATAATAAGCAGTTAACTTGGCAGGAGTTCAACTCAAGTTGAGGTTTCTACTCATTTCTTTCAATAGTCCAGCTGTTGCTTTTTGCTCAGCTCTTCCGAGTCTCTACCAAGCATGCCAATTCAGGGATCAACCAATGATCTGAATTTATATACAGACTTTGCACTTCCTCTCACTGTGACCCCCTCCATGTCAGGATTTTCTTCTTCTATTTCCAGTTGTACTTGGAGCCCCAGACTCCATCCTCTAATTTTTCATGCTGTTAAGACTATGGCATTGTTATGGACTGGGAAGGACCCTCAGGTGAAAAGTTGTATGACATAAATCTTACCAAATACATTTCACTTCTTTGAAGAAGCGACATCCCTTTAATTTCTGCCTGTGTGCTTTTGGTTGACTTCCAGTGCCTTCAAATAATTGTTTTTATATATTTTTTGAAGTGTATCATTTTTGCCCATAAAAAAGTTATCCTTATATAACATATAGAATATTTTATTAGTAACATATCTTTCAGTGAGATGAATGGTGCTATATTTTTCTAAGTGGTTCATGCATTACAAGTAGACTATTACTTACTGCTAATGAGACAAAATTCAGTGTAATTTCTACTCCTATTTTAATTTTTATAGCCATAAACACTAAGAAATCTACTAATGATAATGAATAGATGGATATGGGAAACATTTATTATAGCAATGTCACTAAATCCTTGATCTCCTAAGTTATATGCTAAAAATCTCATAGTACTCTGTTAACAAAAATTATTTTTATGATCTATCATCAGATATATTTAGGTCCTCTTTTGTTTGAGTTAGTCATTTTTTTACAAGCCAGAAGACTTGTAAAAGACTTAAAATGGGTGAGCCACGGCGGCTCAGCAGGCAGAGTTCTCACCTGCCATGTTGGAGACCCAGGTTCGATTCCTGGTACCTCCCCATGCGGAAAAAAAAAAAAGAGAGAGACTTAAAATTATTAAAAGTTATATGTTCTCTTTGAGGTGCCTTATTTTTTAACTCAGAAAGAGATGAGAAAATAGAAATATTAACATTTGTACAAAACTTTTCCCAATATAGTATTTTTTGTACGTAAGTTTTAAACATACTTTTAAGAAATATTTATGTGTTTATTGAAATATAAATATACGTACAAAACAGTGCACAAATCAAATGTTGTACAGCTCAACAACTTTTTTTTTTCAGAAGTTCCTTTAGTTTATTTCCCTATATTAGTTAGGGACCCTCTGAAAATATGTGAGGATTTGTGTGTAAGTTCAGTATTTCAAACTTATAAGGTTAGGCAACAAAGTTTTAAGCAAAGCATTTAAAAATACAGGCTCAGGAGTATGATTTGGATTATTCATGGCCCCCGAACAAACATGGAAATCAGCTGGATTGCCATGTCGTTGGTCCAGTATCCCAGAAAATACACATCATTCACAAAAGGAAGGAAGATGGAAATGGGTTGGGTGGCAATATGTAACCTAACGTAAGGTTTAATTTTGGAAGCATTCTAATGTACTTGACTCACGTTGAAGAAGGGCGATTTATAGAGTATTGTATGTCATACTAAGGATCCTTTCAATTACAAGGTGGTGTCTCTGACGCTTTAACGAGCAACCCCGTGATAACCTGTTCCAGAATCTGAAAATATCAGACCAACAGCAGAAATTCCTGAAACTCTGGTCTGAGATTCTCAAGACTGGAAGGGCAGCCTCCATGAAGCAGCACCATTCAAGTGCCTATAACAGAAGTATCTGGGTAGTGTGTGTGTATGGTTTTTGTTTGTTTGTTTGTTTGTTTTTATTGAGAAATCTACACACACGTATAGCCCATACATTGTATGCAATTGATGGCTCACAGTATAATCACATAGTTGTGTATTCATTACCATGATCATTTTTAGAGTATTTGCATTACTCCAGAAAAAGAAATGAAAAGAAAAAAATTCATACATCCCATACCCCTTATCCCTCCCTCTCATTGACCACTATTATTTCAAGCTACCCAATTTTTATGCTTTATCCCCCCTCTTATTTATTTTTTATCCTTATTTTTTTACTCATCGGTCCATACTCTGGATAAAAGGAATGTGAGACACAAGGTCTTTCCAGTCACACAATCACATTATAAATGTTATATATCTTTATACAGTCATCTTCAAGAATCAAGGCTACTAGAACACAGCTCAACAGTTTCAGGTACTTCCCTCTAGGCACTCTAATACACCACAAACTAAAAAGGGATATCTATATAATGCATATAAATAACCCCCAGGATAACCTCTCCACTCTGTTTGAAATCTCTCAGCCACTGAAACTTTATTTTGTCTCATTTTTCTCTTTCCCCTTCTGGTCAAGAAGGCTTTCTCAATCCCATGATGCTGGGTTCTGGCTTATCTTGGGAGTCCTGTCCCATGTTGCCAGGGAGATTTATACCCCTGTGAGTCATGTCCCATGTAGTGGGGAGGACAGTGAGTTCACTTGCTGAGTCAGCTTAGAGAAAGAGAAGCCACATCTGAGCAATAAAAGAGGTTCTCTGGGGGTGACTCTTAGGCATAATTATAAGTAGGCTTAGCTTATCCTTTGCAGGATAAATTTCATAGGGGTGAACCCCCAGATCAATTCAGTAGGCTAAGTCTATTGAATTGTTTGTCCCCACTGCTGCAAGAATAGCAGAAATTCCCCAAATGGGGAAGTTGAATATTTCTTTCTTTCTCCCCAGTCCCATAAGAGGACTTTGCAAATACTTTTTATTCTCTGCCTAAATTTCAATGGGAAATATTGGGGCATCACACTAACCTCTACAACCAACAAGATCTCATGCCCTAGTCAATATTCCATGTAATTATGGTGCTCAAATAAACTGATCATACAGGTTAAATTAGATAATGTGCAATGCAAAATATATATTTTGAACCAAATAAACATCCCCTTCTTTGGTCTCACACAGAAGTTTGAAGTTTTAAAATATGGACCATGTCATCCTTTACTCTATATTCTGATTTACTTTACTTTTCTACCTATTCAAATCAACCTCATATCTCTAGTTGAAGTGTGATCACTTTTTCAACTTTTTAAACAGTTGCTGTAAAGCTGACTTTCATACCTTTAGTGCTCTAACTGAGAGTCCCAGGTGTCATATGCATACCCAAAGTTTCAGGGAATGACCAGATTATACTCAAATAGCTATCTCAGAATTTAGAAATAAACTCCTGAAATATGTGACTTCTGTTAAGAGCTAACAATCTAGGACCTTTTACAATAGGCCCCAACCTGATAACCCCTGCTCTCAACTTGTACAATATAGTTAGTCAGTATGAGCGAGGCATAATAATATTTGTCTTTTTGTTTTTATTTCATTCAATATACTATACTTAAGGTTCATTCACCTAGTTGCATGCCTCACAGCTTAATTCCTTCTTGCAGCCCCTCAGTAGTCCTTTGTATGTTATATACCACAGTTCCCCCTTCCATTTCTCAGTTGATGTACCCTTAGGCCACCTCCATCCATTGCAAAACTTCACGACCTTAAGCACCAGTGTGCAAATGTTCATTCCTGCCTCCACTCTCAGTTCCTCCAGGTATATATCTAGCAGTGGGGTTGCAGGATCATAGTGCAGTGGAACCTCTGGAACCACCACACTGCCCTCTGGAAGGGCTGCACCTCTCAGTTTCCTTGCCAACAGTGAATAGGTACATCTCTTTGTCCACATTTTCTCTAGCACTTGTTAAACATATTTTTTGGAACTGAAGATTTGACTCATTCTATGTATAGAAACTTCTAACTTAAAACCTGATGGGCAAAGCCAAGCCTCATCATTGAATCAATCAGCAAAAATAGACTTTTTTTTCAATTCACACAAACCTGTTAAAATATTTCCCTGTGTTAAGATTTCACCTTTGAGTTCTAAGACTCTGCTATCTTCGGTATTTCTGACTGATGACAATCTTTATTTTGTTCTCATGAAACATTCTCTCAGGAGTGCATTTTTTGAAGTGGTCAGAGTTTACAAGAGGCAAGATATTTAAATGAAACTTATAACATTCCTACAACCTCATTCTACAATATATATGTATTTAGAAATTCCCAACACAAGCTGAAATGCAGTGTTGAATGTAATCATCACCTTTAACAGAAGATTCCTTAAACAGGTACAGACATCCTGCTGCTACTTTATGGAACTTGATTAAAGGAGGTGTTGCAAACACCTGGATTTTAAATCCGACCATTGTTTGCAACCTTATGTTTGTTTACACTCTAGGGCAAGAACCCATTAGAATATTCAGGATAAGGAGAGTATATATATATATATTTTTTTTTTAATTTTTTATTAATTAAAAAAAATTACAAGAAAGAAACACAAACATTCCCAACACATACACTCAGCAATTCACAATATCATCACATAGTTGCATATTCATCATCATGATCATTTCCCAGAATATTTGGATCAATTCAGAAAAAGAAATAAAAAGACAACAGAAAAATAAAACAAAAACAGAAAAAAAAAATTTTATAAACCATACCCCTTACCCCTCCCTTTCATTGATCACTAGCATTTCAAACTAAATTTATTTTAACATTTGTTCCCCCTATTATTTATTTTTATTCCAGTTGTTCTACTCATCTGTTGACAAGGTAGATAAAAGGAGCATCAGACACAAGGTTTTCACAATCACACAGTCACATTGTGAAAGCTATATCATTATACAATCATCATCAAGAAACATGGCTACTGGAACACAGGTCTACATTTTCAGGCAGTTTCCTCCAGCCTCTTCATTACATCTTGGTTAACAAGGTGATATCTACTTAATGCGTAAGAATAATCTCCAGGATAACCTCTCGACTCTGGAATCACTCAGCCATTGACACTTTGTCTCATTTCACTCTTCCCCCTTTTGATCGAGAAGGTTTTCTCAATCCCTTGATGCTGGGTCTCAGCTCATTCTGGGATTTCTGTCCCACGTTGCCAGGAAGATCCACACCCCTGGGAGTCATCGTAGACATGGGGAGGGTGGCGAGTTTGCTTGCTGTGTTGGCTGGAGAGAGAGGCCACATCTGAGCAACAAAAGAGGTTCTCTTGGGGGTGACTCTTAGGCCTAATTTTAAGTAGGCTTGACCTATCCCCTGTGGGGTTAAGTTTCATATGAACAACCCCCAAGACTGGGGGCTCAGCCTATAGCTTTCGTTGCCCACACTGCTTGTGAGAATATCAAGAATTCAACTTGGGGAAGTTGAGCTTTCCCCTGTTCTCACCATTCCCCGAAGGGGACTTTGCAAATACTTTTCCACTCACTGATCAAATCACTCTGGGATTCATCAGGGCATCACCTGGACAAACCAACAAAATCTCATGTCCTATACAAAGTTCCATGTACTTAAGGTGTTCAATCAACTATCTACATAAGTTATATTAGGAGATGCACTAGTCAAAGTATAAATTTGTACC
>PVIY010043194.1:0-20474 GCA_004026745.1 Myrmecophaga tridactyla
TTTAAATTTTTAAAAAAATGTAACAACAAATGCAAACATTCTTAACATATGATCATTCCATTCTACATATTTAATTAGTAATTCACAATATCATCACATAGTTGCATATTCATCATTATGATCATTTCTTAGAACATTTGCATCAATTCAGAAAAAGACAACAGAAAAAAATTCATACATACCATACCCCTTACCCCTCTTTTTTATTGATCACTAGCATTTCAACCTAAATTTATTTCAACATTTGTTACCCCTATTATTTATTTTTATGCCATATGTTTTATTCATCTGTTGATAAGGTAGATAAAAGGAGCATCAGACACAAGGTTTTCACAATCACACAGTCACATTGTGAAAGCTATATTATTATACAATCATCTTCAAGAAACATGGCTACTGGAACGCAGCTCTACATTTTCAGGCACTTCCCTCCAGCCTCTCCATTACATCTTGACTAACAAGGTGATATCTATTTAATGCATAAGAATAACTTCCAGGATAATCTCTCAACTCTGTTTGGAATCTCTCAGCCATTGACACTTTATTTTGTCCAGTTCGCTCTTCCCCCTTTTGTTAGAGAAGGTTTTCTCAATCCCTTGATGCTGAGTCCCAACTCATTCTAGGATTTCTGTCCCACGTTACCAGGAAGGTCCACACCCCTGGGAGTCATGTCCCACAAAGAGAGGGGGAGGGCCATGAGCTCACCTGTCGTGTTGGCTGAGAGACAGAGGCCATATCTGAGCAACAAAAGAGGGTCTCTGGGGGTGACTCTTAGGCCAATTTTAAATAGGCTTAGCCTATGCTTTGCGGGGTTAAGTTTCATATGAACAACCCCCAAGATTGGGGGCTCAGGCTATTGCTTTGGTTGTCTCCATTGCTTCTGAGAATATCAGGAATTCTCCACACAGGGAAGCTGAATTTTCCCCCTTTCTCACCATTCCCCCAAAGGGACTTTGCAAATACTTTTTTATTCACTGTTCAAGTCACTCTGGGATTTATCAGGGCATTGCTCTGGACAAATCTACAAAATCTCATGCCCTATTCAAGTTTCCAAGTACTTATGGTGTTCAATTAAACTGTCCACATAAGTTATATTAGGAAATGCATTAGTCAAAATATAAATTTTGTACCAAATAAACTTTTTTGCTTCAGTCTCATACATAAGTTAAAGCTTTAAAATAAGAATTAGGTTATATTTTCATTACCCTGCAATATTGACATTCCTTTGTTCTTCCTCATGCAAAAATATTTTTAGATTTGTAAATTTAGTCACTATCATTGTGCACTGTAGGCATTCCTAGATTATACCATCTCAGTCTTTATTGTCTATCTTTCCTTATGGTTCATTTATGCCCCCAGCCCTCCTCCCTCTACCATTCTCACATTCAACTTCATTCAGTGTACAACATTTTTGTGCTACAATTAGGTAGTATTGTGCTATCCATTTCTGAATTTTTACAATCAGTCCTGCTGCACAATCTGTATCCCTTCAGCTCCAACAACCCAATATCTACCCTATTTCTATCTCCTGATGGCCTCTGTTCTTAACTGAAATTCTCCAAGTTCATTCATTAATGTTTGCTCATATTGGTGAGACCATAGAGTATTTGTCCTTTTGTTTCTGGCTAATCTCACTCAGCATAATGTCCACAAGGTCCATCCATGTTGTTACAGGCTTCATGATTTTATTCTGTCTTACAGCTGTGTAATATTCCATTGTATGTATATACCACAACTTGTTTAGCTCCTCATTTGTTAATGGACATTTGGGCTGTTTCCATTTCTTTGTAATTGTAAATAATGCTGCTATAAACATTGGTGTGCAAATGTCCATTTGTGTCCTTGCCCTTATGTCCTCTGAATAGATACCTAGCAATGGTATTGCCGGATCATATGACAATTCTATACTTAGCTTCCTGAGGAACCGCCAAACTGCCTTCCACAGTGGTTGTACCATTTTACATTCCCACCAACAATGGATAAGTGTGCTTCTTTCTCCACCATCCTCTCCAGCACTAGTCATTTCTGTTTTATTGACAATGGCCATTCTGGCAGATGTAAGATGATATCTCATTGTAGTTTGGATTTGCATTTCCCTAATAGCCAGGGAAGTTGAGCATCTTTTCATGTGCCTTTTGGCCATTTGTATTTCCTCTTCTGAGAAATGTCTGTTGAAGTCTTTTGCCCATTTTATAATTGGGTTGTCTGTCTTTCTGTTGTTGAGTTGAACAATCTCTTTATATATTCTGGATACTAGACCTTTATCTGATATATGTTTCCAAATATTGTCTGCCATTGTGTAGGCTGTCTGTTTACTTTCTTGACAAAGTTCTTTGATGCACAAAAGTGTTTAATTTTTAGGAGTTCCCATTTATTTATTTGTTCAATGCTTTGTGCTTTGGGTGTAAGGTCTAGGAAACTGCCTCCTATTATAAGATTTTTCCCTACATTTTCTTCTAATAGTTTTATGGTCTTAGATCTAATGTTCAGGTCTTTGATCCATTTTGAGTTAATAGGTTATGAGATATGGGTCCCCTTTCATTCTTTTGCATATGGATATCCTGTTCTCCAAGCACCATTTATTGAAGAAACTATTCTGTCCCAGGTGAGTTGGCTTGACTGCCTTATTAAAGATCAATTGTCCATAGATGAGAGGGTCTATATCTGAACACTCTAATAGATGTCATTGCTCAGTATATCTATCTTTATGCCTGTACCATGCTGTTTTGACCACCATAGCTTCATAATATGTCTTAAAGTCAGGTAGTGTCTCACATTTACTTTATTGTACACTTGTAACACAGCAGCAAGTTCTGAAAAATGTGATTGATATAAACCTTAACAAATTTGACCCAGATTTCAGAATTGCAGAGTGCAAACTTGAAGTGTTAAATAGAACAATCCAAAGTAAACTTTTTATAAAACTGATCTAACTGAAGAATTCAACTTTAAGCAAATTATATTTATATAACTTTTAGTTTTTTCAAAGACCAGTGAGATTTGTTTAATATATTTAACTCTTTAAAAAGTGAAAGCTCATTGTAAAGATTTTTTTTTTTCTGATGTTAGTAGGAAATATCAAGAGAAAAATTTATTTCTTTGGGTAATTTCAGTCTCACTCATATGGCTAATTTATAAACCAAAACTGGTAAGCTGGATGACAGCTCTTTGGCCTCAGAACTTTTCAATAGACAGTATATCTGATTAGCTAAGATTAAACATTTATTAGACATTTTCAGTTGGTGATAGTATATTCTATATATCCTTAAGTGAGAAGGTTGCCTTCATTTCTCAGTTTAGAAGTTCACTCAGAGTTAAAAATGTATATGTACATATAAACACATATATATGTATTTGTATAGACACACATATTTGTCAGATTTGTCAGGTTGTCAGATTATGTACAGAATTTCCATAAAGGATTTTAAAAAGGGACAAGCAATATGGACTGAGGTGTTTATCTGATTTAATTAAAATTTTGTACAACAAGGTTTTAGAAAAATAATCATATGTTAGGTAGTCTAGTTGGGCTGCTATTACTAACCTTAAAAATTATATTAACACACAAACAAACACACAATACCTGTTTATATGGTGCTCATTGTTATTTTCAAAGATAACATGTGACTATGAATTAGTTAGATTCTGCCAGCCATTCTGTTTCACCGCATATTAGTTTTAAAGCTAGGTTTGTTCTTAATATCATTCATGAGACTCATAACGTACCTTGTACTAGAAGGCCCAAATCCCAGAATAAAGGATGAATAATGGATTCACTGACATTCCATACTAATTTAAATTGTTTATGCTTTCTTTAAAATAAAAAAAGAAGACAAAATCTCAGAAGTAGTTTGCTGCTAAATATATACATATATTGTATAAAAGAATATATCTTGGTTTTGTTAAAACCCTTGTTCGCTTTTCTACAATGAACATTTATAACTTGATTTAATAAAATTGTTAATTTTGGAAGTGGAGTTTTGTTAAAACCTTTTTCAGCCAGTCAGTACTGATTATTTGTCAGTAGTAATATTGATCACACACACTTTTTTTTGCCATACATCTAAATGAACATGTCTTTGTTTTGTCATTCTAAAGAGTGATGTTTATTGTATTTGAACATATTCTCTGCAATTACGTGAGTATAATTTTAAGAATAGCTGTTTAGTGAACTCGTTTTCAAAAGAGACTTTTGGACCATATATTTTTTCCCTATTTAAAGCAATAACTTCAATTTCTTCCCCAAATTTAATACTTTCAGTATGCCAAGTCAAACCATTCTGGGGTTTGAGACCTTCCTTAAAGGAGAACTATGGTAGACATTATCTTGGTGAAATTGCATTTTGAAAAATTGCAGATGAGTTCAATATCATTAATATTCTCATGGTTTCCTCATTATAAACTTTTTCATAAGAAAGAAATTCTTTGCTATGATCTGAGAACACCTGACTGAGGAAATAAATGTTTAAAATTTCCCCTCCTTTTGTTAGTGGATTGGAAAGAGAGACAGGTTTTTAATTTACACTTTAAATTCATGAAAACTGTCTTTATATTTAATATTGTTTATAGCCAAGGCATGATAAAGAAGGGAAAGTATTAATACTCAAATACCTAAATTGCACTGTACCTCTTAGTAAAGCGATTTCCCTCAACAAATTATACTACATGTTGTTAAACAATCTTAATTCAGATGTATTGCTTTATTTTTTCAATTAAAACTGGTTTTCTCCTAAAAAACATACAGTAAGAGAAAAGATCTGTCAGATACATTACAAAAGATCAACTATACTGAAAAGGCAGTTGCAATAAAGGAAAAGAAAGACAAAAAAATAGATAATACATATGAAAAACAAAAATGATCCGATTATATGTTGCCTACAAGAGAATCAACTTATATGCAATGGCATAAACAGGTTGTAAGTGAAAGGATGAAGATATTCCATGCAAATAGTAACCAAAAAAAAAAAAAAAGCTGGAGTACATATACTAGTATCAGACAATATAGACCTTAAGTCAAAAACTGTTATGAGACAAAGAAAGACATAATATATTAATAATAATTATTTAGGCACCTAACCATGTGTCCCATAATACATGAGGCAAACACTGGCAAAAGTGAAGGGAGAAAAAAACATTTCTACAATAATTGTATTATTGTAATAATAATAATAAGCTGGATACTTCAATACATGACTCTCATCAATGGATAGAACATCTACATTTAAGGTCAATTGGGAAACAGAGAATTTGAATAATATGATAAATGAACCACACCTAAAAGCCCTATACAGAATACTGCCCCCCCAAACAGCAGGATATATGTTCTTCTCAATTGCACATAGATTATCCTACAGGATAGATGACATGTTGGATCACAAAACAAGTCATGGATAAATTTAAAAGATTGAAATCATACAAAGCATCTTCTCTGACAATAAAGAAATGAAGCAATAAATCAATAACAGGCAGAGAAATGGAAAATCAAAAAAATATATGAAAGTTAAATAACAATCTCGAAGAAAAAAGTGCAAGGGAAATTAATGAATATCTTGGCATGAATGAAAATCAGTAAACAACATATCAAAACTCAGAGGATACAGTGAAGGCAGAGCTGAAAGGAAAATTTATAGTCCCAAGTGCTTTCATTAAAAAAGAAAAAACAGCTAACATTAAGGACCTAACTACACACCTAGAGGATTTAGAAAACTAATGGCAAATTAATCCCAAAGCTAGCAGAAGGAAAGAAATTACAAAGATTAGAGCAGAAACAAATGAAATTGAGAATTAAAAAGCAGAGAGAATTAACAATACCAAAAGTTGGTTCTTTGATGAGATCAATAAAGTACAAACACTTAGCTAGACTGATAAAGAAAAGAAGAGCAGGTACAAAGAAATAATATCAGAAATGAGTGGCAGGACATAAACTACTTACCACACAGAAATAAAAAGGATCATAAGAGGATTTTATAAACAACTGAATGCTAGTTCTTTTCTTCTAAAAGAAATGGAACAAATCCTTCATAAATGAAAGAACATTTCATGTTCAAGGATTGGAATACTAAGTATTATTAAGATGTCAATTCTACCCAAAGCTCATTACAAATTCAACATAATCCCGATTGAAATGCCTACAGTCTTATTTGCAGAAATAGAAAAGCCAATAATCAAATTCGTATGGAAAGGTAGGTGCCCCAAATTGTCAAAAACATCTTGAAAAAGAAGAATAAATTTGGTGGACTCATACTTCCCAATTTCAAAACTCATTTCAAAGCTACAGTTATCTCTAGAGTATTGAATTGGCACTAGGACAAACATTAAGACCAGTGGAATTAAATTGAGATTTCATAAATATACCCTCACATCTGAGGCAAACTGATATTGACAAGGGTGCCAAGCACAGTCTAAGGTAAAAAAATAATCTCTTCAACAAACAGGGTTGGGAAAACTGGAGAGCCATATGCAAAGAATAATGCCTGGCTTGTCACACTATATGCAAAATTAAACTCAAAATAGATCAAATACTTAAATATAAGAACACAAATTATAAAACTCCTAGAAGAAACCACAGGGAAACATCTTCAAGACATTATGTTAATGTTTTTTTTAGACTTTACTCCAAATGCTTATTTCTTATGGATAAGAAATAAATAATAGGGGGAACAAAGGTTAAAATAGAGTAGATTGAAATACTAGTGGTCAAATGAGAGGGAGGCCTAAGGGGTATGGCATGTTTGAATTTTTACTTTTTTCTTTCTTTTGCTGGAGAGATGCAAACGTTCAAAAAGATCACGGTGATGTATACACAACTATGTGATGATATCGTGAGCTACTGATTGTAACCATGTCAAGAACGTTTGCGTCAAAAATGTTTGTATGGGCCGCTTCATAACGCGCTGTGCGTGACGCGAGGAGCTCCTGTTGTAATGGCGAACTAAGCTGGAGGCTGTGCAGTCGCAGCGGCGGCGCCGGCCACGAAGAGGACTGGGGCAGGCTGGGGCAGGCGTACCGCAGCCCAGCCGAGGCAGCCCGGGGACGCGGGCAGACCGACGCGGGGACCCGGACTTGGCTGTCACTACCATCGCCGCCGCGCTGACCCCGCGACCCTGCGCGCGGGAGGGAGGAGCAGCCGCTGCCGCGTAGCGCCCGAGTCGGCGCGCGCCGGGCATGGTCCCCTGTTGAAGGCGCAGGCCGCAGCAGGGGGCCGGGCGCGAGAAACAAAGCGCCGTTGCGGGGCCTGCGGGCATCTGGGGGGCCGCGATGGGCACGGCGAACCGGGCCTTGCGGGCCAAGGGCGGGCTTGCCTTCGCGGGTGGGGGCGACGGGCCTGCAGGGGCCGCGGCGGCGGGGCGGAGCGGCGCGGGCAGGGCCCTGCGCGGCGGCGCTCCTGGCTCAGCATGCTGCTCGGGTTCGTGCTGGCCTCGCGGCTCGTCCTGCCCAGCGCCTGCGAGCTGAAACGAACGGGCCCGTGGCGCCGCGCCAGCCCCGAAAGCTGCCGGTCTGGGCCGGGGACTGCTTCCCAGGCCGGCGGCGCGCGCGGCGATGCGCCGGGGGCGCACCTCTGGCCGCACTGTCCGGCCCCGGACGGTGGCCCGCGCGACAGGAATTTTGTCATGACCGCCCAGAAATACCTGCAGACCTGCGCCGTGGCGGCCTACAGAACGTGGCCCAGGACAATTCCTGGGAGAGTTGAATTTTTCACAAGCGAGGGCTCAGACACCTCAACACCAATCCCTATAGTGCCGCTCCGGGGTATGGATGACTCCTACCCACCCCAGAAGAAGTCCTTTGTGATGCTCAAGTGCATGCATGACCACTACCTGGCCAAGTACCAATGGTTTATGAGAGCAGATGACGACGTTTACATCAAAGGAGATCTGGAAAATTTCCTGAGGAGTTTGAATAGCAGCGAGCCCCGCTTTCTTGGGCAGACGGGACTGGGCACCACAGAAGAAATGGGGAAGCTGGCACTCGAGCCTGGCGAGAACTTTTGCATGGGAGGGCCTGGTGTGATCATGAGCCAGGAGACTTCCGAGGATGGTGCCACACACTGGAAAATGTCTCGGAGAAATGCACACCACCCACGAGGATGTGGAAGTGGGAAGATGGGTCCGGAGGTTTGCAGGGGTGCAGTGTGTCTGGTCTTATGAGATGGAGCAGCTTTTTAATGAGAATTATGAACAGAACAAAAAGGGTTGCATTAGAGATCTCCGTAACAGTAAGATTTACCGAGTCATCACATTACACCCCAACAACCCCCACCCCGTACCGACTTCATAGCTATATGCCAAGCCGCAAAATAGCTGAACTTCGTCATCGCACAATATAGCTCCACCAAGAAATTGTCCTGATGAGCAAATACAGTAACACTGAGATTCATAAAGAATATCTGCAGCTGGGAATTCCTCCTTCTTTTGAGGTTTCAGCCCCGCCAGCAAGAAGAAATTTTGGAATGGGAGTTTCTTACTGGAAAATATTTGTATTGAGCTGCTGATGGTCAGCCCCTTTGAAGAGGGATGGACTCTGCCCAGAGAGAAGCCCTGGATGACACTGTCATGCAGGTCATGGAGATGATCAATGCCAAGGCCAAGGCCAGAAGGCGCATCATTGATTTTAAGGAGATACAGTATGGCTATAGTCGTGTCAACCCCATACGGGGCTTACTACATCCTGGACCTGCTGCTCCTCTATAAAAAGCACAAAGTCAAGAAGATAACGGTTCCCATGAGGAGGCATGCTTATCTACAGCAGACCTTCAGCAAGATCCAGTTTGTGGAGCATGAGGAACAGTATGCCAAGGAGCTGGCCAACAAAATTAACCAAGAATCTGGGTCCTTATCCTTTCTCTCAAATTCCCCAAAGAAGCTTGTTTCATTTCAGCTCCCTGGGTCAAAAAAAAACAGGCACAAAGAACCCAAAGATAAAAAGATAAATATATTGATTCCTTTGTCTGGACGTGTTGATGTGTTTCCGAGATTCATGGGAAACTTTGAAAAGACATGTCTTATTCCAAATCAGAACGTCAAGGTTGTTGTTCTGCTTTTCAATTCTGACTCCAACCCTGACAAGGCTAAGCAAGTTGAACTAATGAGAGATTATTGCATTACGTATCTTAAAGTAGACATGCAGATTTTGCCTGTCTGGAGAATTTTCCAGAGCGCTGGCCCTTGAAGTAGGATCTTCCTAGTTTAATAATGAATGCTGAATGCTTACTCTTCTTCTGGGACATTGACCCTGTGTTAACTACAGAATTCCTTCAGCAATGTCGAGCAAATATGGTTCTGGGCCAGCAAATATATTTTCCAATCATCTGTAGCCAGTATGATCCAAAGATTGTTTATAGTGGGAAAGTTCCCAGTGACAACCATTTTGCCTTTACTCAAAAAAACTGGTTTCTGGAGAATCTATGGGTTTGGCATCACTTGTGTTTATAAGGGAGAGTGTGTCCAAGTAGGTGGCTTTGATGTTTCCATCCAGGGCTGGGGGCTTGAGGATGTAGACCTTTTCAACAAAGTTGTTCAGGCAGGTTTGAAGACATTCAGAAGCCAGGAAGTTGGAGTAGTCCACGTCCACCACCCTGTCTTCTGTGACCATAATCTTGACCCCAAATAGTACAAAATGTGCTTGGGGTCCAAAGCAGCCACATATGGGTCCACACAGCAGTTGGCTGAAATGTGCCTGGAAAAAAATGATCCAAGTTACAGTAAAAGCAGCAATGATGGCTCAGTGAGGACAGCCTAATGCCCAACTCTGCTGGAAAAGACACTTTTAATTATCTAATTTATTTTTTTTAAATTTTTGTATGATCAGTTTTTGAAGTCTATACAAGGATATATTCCACATGAGATTTTCTTACAAAGAACTCCTTTAAGATTAAGATTGAGCTTTTTGAACAAAAATGTGATCAATGTTTGTCTTTGAACACATCTTGCTGAACGTTATGTAGCAGACCTGCTTAATCATGACTTGAAACGTACATGATGAACAGAACTTTTTTTTTTTTGACATTTCCTTTTCAAACTCCCTTTGCTACAGTCCCATGGTAGAAAACATGGATGCACCTGCAAAGTATTACTGTAACAGAACACTATCATTCTGGCAAATGTTTCATTGTGACTATTACCATTGCATAGATTCTACCTTTTGTCTTTTTTACAACAATTTTTATTTTTTAAAAAGTCATTTTGTGTTTCAGTTGTAAAATAAGGAATGTGATCGTAGATGTACTGTCATTTTAAGAGAGCTTTCCAAAGTTGATCGTTTTACCCAAACTGTGCTTCCTGTGGCCCTGTAGGTATTACAGTGAGGGGAGTGAGGAAAGCAGAATGCAGGCAACTCTTCTAGTTGTACTGATGAGCTGTCACTGGCTGGGCCTAAATGGACCCAACAGTAATTTCAAAAAGGATTTGTCATTATCTCTCTTCCCAACCCTTCTCTTTAAAGGGCAAAATATATATATTTTTTATTTTAACATTTGTTCCCCCTATTATTTATTTTTATTCCATATGTTCTACTTGTCGTTTGACAAGGTAGATAAAAGGAGCATCAGACACAAGATTTTCACAATCACACAGTCACACTGTGAAAGCTATATCACTATTCAATCATCATCAAGAAACATGGCTACTGGAACACAGCTCTACATTTTCAGGCAGTTCCCTCCAGCCTCTCCATTACATCTTGGATAACAAGGTGATATCTACTTGATGCGTAAGAATAACCTCCAGGATAACCTCTCGACTCTGTTTGGAATCTCTCAGCCATTGGCACTTTGTCTCATTTCACTCTTCCCCCTTTTGGTCGAGAAGGTTTTCTCAATCTAAAGGGCAAAATATGAATATTTAGAATGGTAAAGAATAATTATTGTAATAAATCTAATGTATGCAAGCCGGAAGAAAAAACAAAAAACACCCTGATGAAAAACATTGGGGAAAAAACTTGTACCTGGTTTTGTTCACTTCATTCTGTCTGTGTTATGTTGATGGAGATGGTTATTTCATTCTTTAATTACTGTTTTGTTTTTTTCTTTGTATCTGAAGTACCTTTAATTTATTTAATATCCATTGTTTTGAGCTCTGCTATTTCTGGAGTACCTGTTAGCTATTAGTATTTATGTCTATCAGGAGTGTGCACTCACTGTTTAGAATGTTTTACTTGCAATATACTGATGTCCAAAGATTTCTTTTTAAAAACATACCCCTCCTTAATTTTTACATTCCTTACCATTTTACTAAATATTAAGTGTTCTTTGACAATTTTGGTACTGAGGTGTTGGGGAGGGGGGGACAAAGGTAAAATGAATCTGTTACTACATGAGAAAGTTTGTTTAAACTCACAGATCAAATGTGCCCTAATGATTTTTTTTTTCATTTAGATTTCAAACAGTGATAGGATTACCTTTTTAATATATGTCATTGGAGATCTGCTTATTTGTAAATAGCCTATTGCTCATTTGGAAAAATAAACCAGTGAACAATATTTTTCTATTGTAAAAAAAATGCTTGTTTTTTGTTTATAATATGAAAAAAATTTCAGTGGCTGAGAGATTTCAGAGTCAAGACTTTATCCTGGAGGTTATTCTTATGCATTAAATAGATGTCCCTTTTAATTTTGTCAATAAAACTACTTTTTAAAAAAAGGAATGATGAAAACAAAAGGGGGGGCAATGGTGGCTCAGTGGCAGAGTTCTCACCTGCCATGCCAGAGACCCGGGTTTGGTTCCCAGTGCCTGCCCATGTTAAAAAAAACAAAAACAAAAACGAATGATGGAACTAGAAATCCATCATTTACCAATCATCAGTATAATAACTAATTCATTCAAGAATCATGAAAGACTGCTAGACTGGTGGGTGAAAGCTTGAGAAGTAACAAGATATTCACACATCTCAGAGGATATTGCCACAAGACATTTTTCAATGACAATCACAATTTAAAGAAACCCAGGAGACATCCCTTTAACCAATTAATAAAAGTCAACTTTGCTAGGGAGAAATCGACATCATATGCCTCCTGGTGTGAAGCACTGGGAAGTCAGCATCCCTTCATAAGTTTCCTACCAAAAAGGCATAACCCAAATCTAATCATGAGAAAATTTCAGACAAACCCAACTGAGGAACATTCTACAAAATGAATGGCCTGCACTGTTCAAAAATGTCAGGGTGATGCAATACAATAATAGATCCATTACAATAGGCCCCAATCTGTATGTGTGTAAAGATTTCTCGATTAAATATTTTTTTAAAAATTGATCCAAGTAGTGTCCCAGATTCAAAGAATTGAATGTAACACTATAAAAAGACATTACTGGGACAGTCACCAAAACCTCTATAATAGATTCTGTAGTGTGTCAATGTTAACTTCCTGGTTTTGATCATAATACTCAGGTGATGTATGGGGATTCAGAGTTTTTAGGAAACATGCACTGAACAATTCAGGGATAAAGGCACACACCATGACAGCAAGATATTTTTAAAGGGTTCC
The DNA here is from genome assembly GCA_004026745.1 of Myrmecophaga tridactyla. Classification (NCBI taxonomy): domain Eukaryota; kingdom Metazoa; phylum Chordata; class Mammalia; order Pilosa; family Myrmecophagidae; genus Myrmecophaga; species Myrmecophaga tridactyla. Next base: position 12,478 of record PVIY010043194.1, read on the forward strand.
AAAAAAAAAAAAAAAAGAAAAGAAAATAGATGGGAGAGGTGGGGAGAGAAACAGCAGAGGAAGAGTAAAAGAGACAGGGGGGCAATAGAAAAAAAATTAAAATATCAACGCTTTGGAAATCTGGATGAAGACTATCCAGGAATTCTCTGTCCTTTTCTTACAACAGTATTTTGAGTCTGAAATTTGTAAAATGTTTTAAAAACTTAAGTTGGAAAGAAAGTGACACATTTGTCAAAAGTCAAAAAAAAAAAAAGGGGGGGGAGCATCAACAACACAGGATAGGGGGATGGAACTAGTTGTTCCCGGAGAGGCTTGTCCCTTTGGGTTTCAGTACTTAACTGGCCTTGGAAACATTTGGGGGTTATAAATTTCTGGAATTTTATAATGCATGAAGCATTAATAGAATCTTGAATAGAGCCTAGGTGCTCTTTGCCCTAAGGGTTCTTCAGGGTTAACAGAATTGATATGGTTTGGGATTTGGCAAAACATGGCAATTAGCAACATCTAGCTGAATCTTACATATGAGTAGCCTCCAGAATACTGTCTGAACACTTCTTGAGCTCTTTTAGCCGTTGATACAATATTTTCTTACAACTCTGTCACCCATTTTGGTCAGGAAGCTGTTCTCCATCCCACAGTGCCAAGGCCAGTCTCATTCCTAAGAGACATGTTCAACACTGACAGGGAGAATTTCACCCACAAATGTCATGTCCCACGTAAGGGGCAGGGTAATGATATTCCCTGAAGAGTTGGGCTTATAGAGGGAGAGGCCACATCTGAGCAACAACAGGTCCTTCAGAGGTGACCAATAGGCACACCTGTAGGAAGGCTAAGCTTTTCTGCTTCATACCTAAGCTTCACAAGAGGAAGCCTCAAGATCAAGGCCTTGGCCTATTAACTTTGGAGTCACTAACATTTGAAAGTTTGAGAGGTTTCCCAGGTGGCAAAGTTGAACAGTTCCATATACTTACTGTAGTATGTAAAACGATGTTCCCAATACTTTGTAATTATCTGCCCACATACTCTGGTAGCTATCCAGGTATTACACTAGGCTATAGAGACTTAGAAACTCTCATCCCCATTCTGGGCTCCAAGTGTATGAGTTGGTTAAATTAGCAATCCAGGCACGTTACTTTAGATTGTGTTACAAAAAATTTAGGTTTTAGATAGAACAAACTTTGCTGTCCTTGACCTCATACAGCAGAATCTCTATAATACAGACAGAATATCATCCTTGCCCCAGTCAGTATTCTAATTTACCTTAGTGCCAAACCCTTATCAAATACTGTTTCCAAATATTTTCTCCCATTCACCTTGCTGACAAGGTCCTTTGAGGTGCGGAAGTATTTGATCTGGAAAGACTCCCATTTTGCTATATTTTCAGTTATTGCTTTTCCTTTGAGTGGGGAGTTTAAAAAGCTACCTCTTATTACCAAGTCTTGAAGATGTTTCCCTATATTTTCATCTAGTAGTTTTATGGTGCAGGCTCTTATATTTAGGTCTTTGGTCCATTTTGAGTTGATTTTTGTATAGGGTATAAGGTTGAGGTCCTCTTTCATTCTTTTGGATATAAATATCCAGTTCTCACATTCCCCTTATTGAAAATACTATTCTGTCACAATTCAGTGGATTTGGGGACTCACCAAAAATCAACTGAATGTAGACTTGGTAGTCTATCTCCACACTCTATTGGATTCCTGATGAAGACTTCTATCTTTGTGCCATTGACATAGTGTTTTAACCACTATGGCTTTATAGTAAGCTTCAAAGTCAGGAAGTGTTAGTCCTCTCACTTCACTCTTCTTTATGAGAATATCTTTACCTATTTGAGGTCTCCTTGCATTCCAAATGAATTTGGAAACTAGCTTTTCCAAGTCTTCAAAGTAAGTCCTTGGAATTTTGATTGGCATTCATTAAATGTGTAGATCAAATTGGATAGAATTGACATCCTAATGACATTTAATCATCCTATCCATGAGAGGGAATGTCTATCAACTTATATGAATATTCTTTGATTTTTTTTAAGCAACATTCAGTAGTTTTCTGTGTACAAGTCTCTTACAACCAGGGTTAAGTTTATTCCTAGATACTGGATTCTTTTATTGCTATTTGGAATGGAATATTTCCTTGTCACGTTACACACGGACACAAACATTACTGATTTTTGTACATTGATCTTGTATCCCATCACTTTCCTGAACTTGTTTATTAGCTCAGTCAGGCTTGTAAAGATTTCTCAGGACTTTCCAGATATAAGATTATTTCCATCTGGAAATAATGAAAGTTTTACTTCTTTTCCTATTTGGATGCCTTTCATTTCTTTCTCTTGTGCAATTACTCAGGTAGAACATTTAAAGATGTTGAATAATGTTGGTGACAGAGGGCATTCTTGTCTTGTAAGAAATCTTAGAGGGAATGCTTTCAATCTCACCATCAAGTATGATGTTTGTTGTGCTGGTTTGAGTCTATTCTGTACCCCAGAAAATCCAGGTTCTTTAATCCTCATGCAATATTGTTGGGAGGGAGATTTTTATGTGATGCACACAATTGTGGGTGGTAGCTTTTGATTGGATGGTTTCCATGGAGATGTATCACCACCCTTTCAAGGTGGGGTTGCTTACAGGAGCCCTTGAAGAGGGAACCATTTTGGAAAAAGCTTGAAAACCACCAGAACTGACAGAACCAACAGGACAGAGCCCCAGGGAAGCCAAATAAGAAACCTTATGAAATGAGAGAAAGCTAGCAGACAATGCGTGTGGCCTCCCATGTGAGAGAGAAACCCTGAACTTCATCAGCCCTTTCTTTGGAGTTAATGTGTCTTTCCCTTGATGCCTTAATTTGGACATTTTCACAGACTTAGAACTGTAAACTTGCAACTTAACAAATTCTGGTATATCACATTTGGGCAGCTTTCAATCTAAAATACTGGTTAAGGATTTTTTTTATTTATGCCCTCTATGATATTGAGGAAGTCTTCTTGGATTCCTGTTTTGAAGTACGTTTTGTCAGGAAAGGATGCTGAATTTTGTCGAATAGTTTCTCAGCATGAATAGAGATTATCATATGATTATTCCCTTTCAATTTAATAACATCCTGTATTACATCAATTGATTTTCTTATGTTAATCTACCCTTGCAATCCTGGTATGAACTTCACTTGGTTTGTGACATTGAATTCTTTGAATTTCTTGTTGGATTTAATTTGCCAGTATTTTCCTGAAGTCTTTTGAATAAATGCTCATTCTGGAATTGGAATATAGTTGTCTGTTCTTATAAGTGTCTTTATTCGGATATGGGATGAGAGTTATATTAGCTTCATAAAAGGAATTAGGTAGTTTTCCTTTCTCCTCAATTTTTTGGAAGAGTTTGAGCAGTATTGGTCTTAGTTCCTTTTGGGATGTTTGACAAAATTCCCCTATGAAACTATTCTGGGATTTTACTTGTGGGAAAATTTTTGATGACTGCTTGAATCTCTTCAGATGTAATTGGTTTGTTGAAATCTTCTATTTCTTCTGGAATCAATGCAGGTACTTGGTTTGTTTCTAGGAATTTGTCCATTTCATCTAAGTCATCTAATTTATTGGCATATACTTGTTCATAGTATCATCTCATGATTTTATTAAATCTTTCAGGATCCATGGTAACAACACTCCTCTCTTTACTGATTTCACTTATTTGCATCCTCTTTTTTCAGAATACCTAGGTGTCAATTTGATTGATTTTCTCAAAAAACCAACTCTTGGTTTTATTGGGTTTTTTTTTCCATTTATTTCTGCTTTAATCTTTATGATTTCTCTTGTTTCCTTTGGGGCTCGTTTGATGTTCTTTCTCTAGTTCCTCCAGGTGTGCAGTTTAGTATTAGGTTATTGGGGTGGGGGGGGGAGTACATGGCTGGCAATCCAGCACAGGTCTCTCATTCTTCTTAATATAGGCATTTAAGGAAATAAATTTCCCTCACAGCACTGCCTTTGCCGCATTGCATAAATGCTGATGTTCTCGATATCCGTTTTCATTTCTCCCCAAATTTACCAATTTTCTGGCAGTTTATCTGAACCATTGATAGTTTAACAATGTTTTTTAATCTCCATATACTTGTAAATATTCTGTTTCTTTGATGCTTATTGATTCCAAGCTTCATTCCACTGTGGTCTGAGAAAGTGGTTTGAATAATTTCAATCTTCTCAAATTTATAAATACCTGTCCTGCCAATCTGTAATTTTGAAGTTGTTTTTAATTTTCTAATATTCAAAGTTATTACTGTAAATGCAGTTCTTGAATCTACCATCTCATCCTTTGGTTTTTTATTTCCCTCTATATTCTTTTCCCTCTCTCTTCCCTTTAAGTTACCTTTACTGATACACTTTAATTTTGTACCCTGCCCTAGACATTTCTCTCCTGACAGAGAAAGGACTCCCTTTATATTTCTTGTTTTTTTTAATATAAACATTTATGGCAATAAATTTCCCTCTCAGCACTGTCTTTGCTGTGTTCCATAATTTTCATTTTCATTTGCCTCAAGATATTCACTAATTTCTCTTGTAATTTCCTCCATGACGCAACTGGTTGTGTATGAGTGTGTTGTTTAGCCTCCATATATTTGTGAATTTTCTGATGCTGTGCCTGTATTTTAATCTCCAACTTTAAACTATGGTCTGACAATGTGCTTTGTATAATTTCACAATTTTAAAATTTACTGAGCCTTGCTTTGTCATTCAGCATAAGATCTACCCTTGAAGATGATCCATGAACAGTTGAGACATAGGAAGTAAAAGGTGCTATTAGGTTGCTTCCTTTTCACGACTGTGGGCCTGAACTCCCTGAAGGAAGGCAACCACTTTCACTGGACCACATCACCCTTTTCTTGGGGAAGAAACAGCCTTTAGGAAATTATCTCCATTCATGTGACTAGTTACTTTGTCTCTCAGACAGGACTTAATTCAGCCCTTGCCTACAGCAGTGTTGAAGCCAGAGAGTGCTTGCAGTTCCATATAATGAGCTATTAAGAAATTTAAAAAGAGAGGGAAAAAGTCTATTTAGAGTTGGACCAGAGCTCCCTGAGTTTGCCAAGCAAGAGCTGGAGTTGGTATACATATCTATGTGTCCCCAGGCTCTATGTACCCTCTATTCTAGAGGACCAACCCTTTTCCAGAATTTTGTTCTGTCCACCACACAATGCTTTATTGTTTTATTTTTTTTGATCATCTGCACCTCCTCTCTGCTGTGGCAAAAAATCCCAGATCCTTTATTACTTATCCCAGGGGCTCGGGACTGTTTAAAGCAGACTGAATTTGTTAATTCTGCGATTGGAGCTTGGATGAGCTACCTTTCTTAGATCTAGTAAGGTCTTTTCATTTTTCCCTCGTGAAGCAGCTGTCTATGCCCATGATTAGGAAACACAGTTCTGAATGTGATCTCAGCTGTTCCACCCATTCCAGACTGGTGTACCTTGTGTGTCCTGTCATTAATGCCCCCCAAACAGTTCTTCCATTCAGTTCCTGGCTATTTCCTATCTACCCTGGAGGATGAACTAAATTCTACCCCTCAGTACAATGTTTTAATGCCCCACTCTAGGATAGGTATCTTGGTTGACAATTTCCCTAAACTTTTGTTTGTGAAAATTTTAAACTCTCCCTCACTTTGAAGAACAATGCAGCAGGATAAACAATTCTTGACTGGAAGTATTTCTCTTTCAGGATCTTAGATACATCTTACTACTGCCTTCTGACCTCCATGGTGCTATTAAGTAGTCCAAACTCACTCTTACGGGGATTCCATTGTATGCAGTGAATAACTTTTCTCTAGCTTCATTCAGGACTTTCAGCTTCTCTTTAATGTTTGACAGTCATATTAGTTTGAGTCTTGGATACAGACCTATTTGGATTTATTCCATTTGGGGTTCATTGGGCATCTTTGATCTGCATATTTAGGTCTTCTATAAAGGTTGGGACATTTTCCCCAATTATCTCTTCAATTTATTTTCACAGCCCTTTTCTCTCCTTCTAGGACAATTTTTATATTTGTATGCTTCATTTTGTTCAACATTTCTGATATTCAATTCCATTTTGTCCATTTTTCTTGCCATTTGTTCTTTTGTGCACTTGAATTCAAATTGTCCTGTCTTCTAGTTTGCTTATTCCTTTTTCTCTCTCTCTCATTGAACTTTGTTTTAATGGAACTCAAAATCCTATGACAGATTTTTGGTCATTGTTTCCATTTAAAAAGCACTGCCTTTGGGTGGGCCATGAGAGCTCAGCAGGCAGAGTTCTCACCTTCCATGCCAGAGACCCAGGTTCAATTCCTGGTGCCTGCCCATGGGAAAAACGAATAAAGAAAAAATATAAAGTACTATCTTTAAAAACTAGTAATTTAAAACTGCCACACAAAAACAAATGGTCATTTTTCAAAACTGCTTTGCTACCAGAACACAAGTTTCATGAAAAACATCGCTATATCTTTTGGAAATATAGATTTGGGCAAGTCCACCACGAGGTCATTTATTCTTTCTTCCATTTCTTCAAATCTGCTATTGTGTGTATCTAGTATATTTTTAATATGGCCTACAGTTTCTTTCATCACTGTGAGATCTAGTATTTCTATAGTTTCAAAATTTTTAAAAATATGATTTAATACATATCATCATTTCCAATTGTACTCAGTGTACTGTTTTTACATTAAGACAAGACACCCTAAAGGAAAACAAAAAATACACATGGAAAATTAATGTACTCTCCAGTTCCAGTTTGCTAGAGATTTTTCTGTTGAAGCTCAAGACTAATTCTATCATAAAATAAAAAGGACCCTGCTGCCTCAGAACTGTTGCCATGTTAAGATTTTTTGTTTCCCTTGGATCAATGGGTTTATTTTAGGTGATATTTTTTCTACTTAAAATGAATGTTTTCTTACAAATCTGATATGCAAATTTTGATAGCAAACATTTGGAGAGGTAGGTGTTGATTTAAAAATCTTTGAATTCAGAAAATTGTTATATTTGGGTTTTATTTGGACTTTATTAAGCTGCAAGTTTACAGTTCTAAGGCTGTGACAATGTCCAAATTAAGGCATCCAGAGAACGTTACCTTAACTCTAAACAAAGGGACAGTGAAGTTCAGGATTTCTCTTTCAGATAAGATGGAACATGGTGAGTCTGCTAGCTTTCACTCATTTCATAAGGCTTCCCCAAGGGCATTCTCTTTCTGCATCTTCAAATGTCTCTAATTCTGTGGGCTCTGATGGCACTGAGTTTTCTTCAAAATGTTTTCCATATATATATATATATGTTTCCACTGACACATCTTTACAGATAAATCCCTTATGGCGTATAATCAATGGCTCAAAATATCATGACATAGTTGTGTATTCATCACCATGATCATTTTTAGAACCCCAGAGAAAGAAAAAATTCATACATCCCATACCCCTTAACCCTTCCTCTCATAAACCACTAGAATTTCATCCTACCCAATTTACTTCAAGTCTTATCCCCCCTATATTTATTTTTTCATTGATGGTTTTACTCATCTGTCCATACTCTGGCCTGAGAAATTTTTTAAAAACATATTTCACAAAAGGAAGCTTTAATGTTTTTATTTAGGAAAATCTAACTTGAAGCTATAAAAGGTTCAATTGGAGCTGAGAATTAACATCAAGGGATTGAGAGAACCTTCTCGACCAAAGGGGGAAGAGTGAAATGAGACTAAGTGTCAATGGCTGAGAGATTCCAAATAGAGTCGAGAGGTTATCCTGGAGGTTATTCTTATGCATTAAGTAGATATCACCTTGTTCAAGCGGTAGCGGAGAGATTGGAGGGAACTGCCTGAAAATGTAGAGCTGTGTTCCAGTAGCCATGTTTCTTGATGATGATTGAACAATGATATAGCTTTCACAATGAGACTCTGTGAATGTGAAAACCTTGTGTCTGATGCTCCTTTTAGCTACTATATCAACAGAAGAGTAGAACATATGGAATAAAAATAAATAATAGGGGGAACAAATGTTAAA
>PVIY010043195.1:0-20465 GCA_004026745.1 Myrmecophaga tridactyla
TCCATGGTTCCCCCAGGGGACACTACAGAAACTGCTTCCTGAGCGACGGGAGAGAGAGAATGAAAGAAATGAACATGGGGAGACCCCAACAACATCTACCCTGCCTTCCCCTCTTCCTCCAGGTGAACCAGGAAAAGAAAGAGGGATATCGGTTTGAGACAGTTATGCCCACATTTGAATCCTGCAGCTTTTAACCATTTACCAGCTGTGTGACCCTGGGCAAGGTATTTAACCTCTCTGAGCCTCATCTATATAATGGGACACTCGTTCCACTTCTTAGAGTCATCCAGAGAATTATATGAGGAAATACATAGGAAAGTTCCTGCCTTAAGTGGCACTCAATAAATGGTCATTCCCTTTCCTTCCTCAATCCAAACCATGAAGCCTCTGTGTAATGCAGTAACAGACATAAAAATCAATGAGTCAGATAAACCAGTCTTCTGCCTGCCCAGCTTCTCTGTTCTTATAAAAAGAAGAGAAAACAGACCTTCTTTCTTGGTCATGCCATCTGTTAAGGAGGGGATCCAAGAAAATACAAAAATGCTCTCACATGTATTTCAGACTTTTGAATGGGCTCTTAAGATCTTTCCGTAGTCATTGAGGTTACGAATGTTCTACTGAACTTGGGGGACCCTGTCCTATGGCGAGCAGCACCAGAGGCAAGGGAGAAACATGGGGTGGGTAAGGCATAGCATCCAAAGGTCTGCCCAACAGCCTCCCAGGAATTACTGAGGTCCATGTGTGTCCAGCAGCAGGGACTGGAGATGGAAAGATGAATCAGATGCAGACAGAGCTGCAAGGAGAGCCAGGTGACAAGCTCTGTAACGCAGGACACTCAGGAGGCTTCCAGGCAACAGAAATGGGCAACTCGCTGTGCAAAGGGATGTGAGCAAGGAGTCCAGGAAAACAGTCTTGAAGGATAAGAAGGCGAGGCAGAAGGAGAAGGCAGGACATTCCTGACAGAATGAATGCAAATGCAAAGGCCCAGAAGCAGAGGCCGAGGCTGCACGGCATGTCAAGTGAACTGTAAATCCCCAGGCATGGCAGGACACAGGGGTTAGGTGGTGACAAATGACCCAGTGGTAGGAGATGAGGTTGAGAAGCTGAGAGAGGTAGGCACGGACTGGATCATGAAGGATCCTGTATGCCAGGCTAAGAAGCTTCTATTTTATCCTGTTGCCAATGGGGAGCTATGGAAGGATTTTTAAGTAGAAGAGCAACATGGCTTCATTTGTGCTTGTAAAAAGATTCCTTCGGCAGTCATGTAGGCAGACATGTAGGCAGAGACTGACTAGGAAGTTATTACAAAACCCCAGCAACAGGACAGCAAATGGATTTCCTCTCATGTACCGATTCTGACAGATTGGGAGTGGCTACCTGGGGCAGTGTTGAGAAGAGGAAAGTGCCACGATTAACTAGTGATGCCTGGCATGGGCATGGGATGAGAGGAATGTGACATGAGTTCTAGGGATTTGCCCATCTTATGCTAAGCAGAGATGATGCAAGCCCAGTGAGAGAAAGGAAAGGAACAGGTAGTGAAGAGACATTTCAGAAGTAGAAACAGTATGACTTAGTGACTTAGTAACTAGGCTTAAAGAGAAGAAGGTTGACATGCAAAGCTCAGCCTTAGGCAACTGGAACCACTAACTATATTTGGGAAGATAGGGAAGAGGCAATTTCTGGTTTAGATCTATGCTTGAGGTGCTGGAGGAATAATCCAGACAAGTTCCGGGAGCCAGGCAGACAGGCCTGCTTAGAGCTCTGGGGAAGGGCTGGGCTGGAGGTGTTTATAAAGCTGGACCTTATACGTTTGAAGCCGTGGGAGAGGTGAGGGCCAGGGAGGGGCTGTAGAGGGAGCAGAGGAGTGGGCTGAAGACAGCATTCAAAGAGGAGCCACGGGAGAGGCCAAGAAGAAATGTTCAGAGGGGTAGGAGGGGAGGGAGCCTTGGGAGAGAGGATGGAGATATGGGAGGGGTCTGCCGTGAGGAAAGCTGCACAGAGTGCAAGGTAAAAAATACTGAAAAAAAAGAGTAGCTCCCTCTGGGATCTCATTCCAGGTAAAGATTAAAGTAGCCCCAACCTTGGCAGTGCTCCTCTCCGCCCCTCCTTCCCAGGCTCCTTCAGGAGGGTTTCCTCACCCCTATGGAGCCGTGAGAGGAGGGAACAGGTCCAGCAGGCAAGGGGGGCAGGTGGGCGGGTGGAGGTGCTGCAAAGGTGCTGATAAATTTCTTGGTGAGATCACAGAAGTGTCTGCGCTATAATATTCCCTTAACCTGTATGTACAAGTTTATTACATTCTTTTTTCTGGATAATATATTTCAGGATTGATGTAAAAGTAGAAGTAGGAATTTTCAAACAGCAGCAAAAGGAACAAGGCCTAACAGACAGACTCTTGCATGGCTGCCCAGTGTTCCCGTCCTGCTGCCACCTCTGCTTCCCCAGCCAGGTCAGCGGTCTTCCTTCTGGCCAAGGAGTGTCTGTTCTAGCTGCACATCTCTCCAGAGAGCCTTAAAGCAGCAAAGCAAAGCCTGGGACTTTACCTTCTCCCTTTTATGACCTCCCCCATAGTCACATGCTGTGTGAGCTTGAGCCAATTACTTTCCTTCTCTGGGCCCCGGATTCCTTATTAACTGAAGGAGAACGTTGGACTAGAGATGCTAAAAGATGCTTCCAGACTCAAGTCTCAAATTCTCCCAAATTGTCTGCTGGATGTTGCTGCGTTCAAGATGAGCCAAATATAAGGATGTTGGATCCTCCTGTGTGCATGAGTGTGTGTGTGTGTGTGTGTGTGTGCACCCTGCATAAAAGACCCAGACAAAGACACCAGTGACCTGTGTCTTTCATGAGAGAGAGGAAAATGGTGCTTGCATCACTGACGCTCTATTTACTAGTCCCCAGGCCCGTGCGTTCCTATGTGCTGTGTGTGCGTGTGTATTCAGCTACACTCATCCCAATCAAACAAGTCACTGAAGGCATGAAAGCTGTTAGGGAGGTGGGAGTGCAACATACACAACCAGAAGGGCGAAGAGCCTCAGAAATCACTGCAATCACCCCCTGGTTTTGTAAAGTGAAAACTGAGGCCCAGAGAGGTCAACTGGCCTGCCGAGGTCACACAGTAGACTGGAAGTGGAGGAAGCTGAGAGCCAGGCCCTGAGCTCGCAGGTTGCTGTTTCTCCCACCACCTCTGGGCTTCAGGACTCAGGCCTTGATCCGGAGTGCGGCATCTCCAGTTCCCACACAGGCTCATCCCTCCGGCCGGGTCGGGTCGGGGCGCACTCCAGGGCCATGCAATCCCACCCCGTGGCACTGACCAGCCATTCCCTGCCTTCTCTTTTCCTTCACCCCCTGCCCCTCAGCCTGCTGCCCCGCCCCAGGCAAAGCTAAGCAGGGGTGGGGACCCCTCTGGTGACTGATGCCTCCCCCACCACTGTTTGCACTTGTCACACGGGCATATGGGATGACAGGCCTTGGGAACCCGAGCATAATACCCAAGATTTATAGTCAAATCTGTCACGGCTGAAGGCACTTCCCCCAAACTTGGCTCGGCCTGAAGGTCGCTTTTCCGAGGTGATAAGTGCAAAAAAGATGTCCTCGCCCACCCTCCTGCGCCCTCCCTTCTCCGTGCCCAAGAGCTCGGGCTGCGCGGCGGGAAGCGTACAGGGGGACGGCGCCGGAATTCTCTGAACAAGAGTCTAAGCCCATCACCCACCCATCCCTTTCCCTACTTTCCCTCCCTCCCTCCCGTGACCCTAAAATATGTTGAAATGTAGACGCCAGGGAGGGCTAGAGGAGGACGGAGGGCAGAGAGCGCTCCTGGGAAGCTCCTGGAGACTTAACTCTATGCCCCAGGGCTGAGCGGATGAACCTCAGCGTGCTGTCTGGCCCAGGCGAAGAGGCCCTGTGCCGAGGTTGCAGGCTCAAACAAGTGTATGGTCTCAGACCCCGCCTGAGATTAGGAAGCCGCCCCATGGGGCCTGGAGGGTCAAATGGATAGCTGCCCTTGTCTTCCTGGTGAAGAGGGGCAGAGGTCATCATCCATCCCATCACCAAAATATTTACCAAGAATCTCCTAGGATCATGGAAGAACTAAGGGGGGGCCTTAGAGACTGACAAGTCCAATGACCCCATTTTACAGATAGGGAAACTAAGGCTCAGAGAGGAGAAAAAACAATCCAGGTCCCATCCTTCATTCAGCAAATGCAGGCACTGCAAACGGGGCTCAGCCTGCAGGCCAGGGCTCCCGACCCACTGCCTTCTCCACTCAAAACCCTGCGAGGGTCATGGAGGGGACACAAGGCTGGGTAAGCTCTTTCAAGAAAGAGAGTCTAACAGAGGCACAGCTTCCACAGAGGGCAAGTGGTGGGCAAAGATCACAGTTAACTGTGCCAGGCTGTGGCTCATCTCTCCCTACAATGACCCTGCATGCTATTGGTCTAACAGCTGGTGGTTGTCAAAGCTAGCTTCAGAATCCAGGGCCCATCTTCTGTCCTCCAGGAGAAGGCAACCTCTAAAACACTGTCACACGAGGACTAGGCTCTCCAAGAGAGAAAGAGTCCCTGTGGGCGGAGTGGTCTGTGAAGGCTTCCTGGAGGAAGCAGCAGAGGTCTTAGAGGCACCAGCTGCAGCCAGAGGCTGCATAGAAAGGTGAGGAAGAGCTTCCCAGACTGAACCCCCATCTCAGACCCCACTCAGGGGCAGACAGGCCACCCTCTGATCCATCCCCGAGGGACTCGCCCTGTGGACCCCATCTGGAGGTCTCTCTGGGACCAGCCGGCCAGGGCGGCCATGTGGGAGCCACACTGGCAGCTGGTACCCCTGGCACTGCGGTGAGGGGGCGGGGGAAGTAGCGGGTGCCAGCATCCTGGACTCTGGAGCCTAGCACACGAGTGGCACCATTCCCGGGTTATATATGAGCTAAATTAGCTGTGACGCTCATTAGCGGCAACTCCTAATTAGTGAAAATTAATATTGGCTTTGATAAAGATGTTGGCACCAGCTCTCGAAGGCGGAGGCATTATCGACCTTGTCAGCTGGGCTAATGACTAGGTAAGTAGAGGAGCCAGGAGGCCTGGGAGTGGGCCACGAGTCACCAGGGCAGGATGAGGCCCTGGGAGCCAGGGCCCCAGGGCAGGGCTGTGGGTCCTCTCTCCAAGGCTCACCTGAGCCTCCAGCAGTCACTCTACAGGAACCTGCACCACCCCCACCTGCCCCCATCCAGAGCTGCCCTGTGGGCTTCCCAGGCTGACCAGTCCCAAGGACAGCTGGCACGAGGGCCAAGGAGACTGCCCCAACAATGGGCATTGCTAATACTGACTGTTTACTATGTGCCCCAGGCAGTGCATTTAATCTCTTAAATACACTTAAGAACTTCTATCATCCCCATTTTACAGATGAGGAAACTGAGATCGGAGAGGTTGAGTAACTTGCCCCTGGACACCTGGCTCCAGAGCCATGCACTTGACACTGGACGCGGTCCGACCTCTCCCCCAGCGAGGCCCTCTGAAGGTCAGCACGCCACCGGACACCAGCACTTAACACCGCGACTGGCACATGGCAGGGGAGCAACTAACACTGAGGAATGAACAAACAAACAATCAGAGGGAGCTGTGGCTTCTTCCAGAGCGTATATATTTATTCACTTTTATACCTTCTTTCTTCACCTATTTAGTACTTTGCAGAGCCTGTGCTGTAGTTTGGGGCCACTGAATAAGACATTTCTTCTGAAGGTGACCAGGGCAGCACCTCCAGACTCCACGCTCCAGAACGCAGCCTCTGGGGGTGAAGGTGCCCAGGAGCCCCCCATCTTCCCAGGCACTGACGGAGGCCCTGGCTGTGCTGTTGCCAAGTGACCAGCTCTGGGTCTCGCCCCTGGGGGCCCTTGGGAGGGGACAAGGCAGATGTGGCTTCCCTGCACCCCAGTCCCTGCTCCCCAGCCAGGGACCCCGAGTCCTGGCCCTGGGTACTGAGGGGAAGTAATGTACACATCTATTTTTAATCCAAATAAAGGGAAAATGTTTGCCACCATGGAATTTATAAAAATAACAATGCATTATTCAGGCATTAATAACAATAAAGATGTCAAACTGTCGGATAAGAAGTTAATCTCATTGGGAGCACAATTAAAGATGCTATTATCCCACCACCTGGGGCCACTTTGGCTTTTACCACCCTACAGGCTTAATAGATAAAAGGGGCCAGGCATGAGCAAGGGGAGCCACTGGCACGACCCACCTGCTCAACCCACCACCCAGCCGCCACCCCGGGGACCGCGGCACATGGTCTCAGGCCCCGCTTGGCTGTGGAACACCTGGCAAGACTTTCCAGGCCAAAGGACGAGACAGAGTAAGCTGGGGCCTGGACCTGAGTATGCCCTTCACCCGTGCGCTCACTCACCAGTGGGTTCTGGCCACACTGTGTACAAGATGAGGGCCCTAGAGGTCAAGCTGGGGGCCCTGCCCTCAAGCCCCTGACAGCCCACATCTGTGAGGGTCCGTCCAGGACAAGAAACACTTAGTGTGTGCCACAGAGGGAACTTAATGCAGGGAATAGGTGACGGAGGAGCAGAGAAGGCAAACGGGATGGTGAAGTAAGCCAGGGACTGGCAGGAGGTCACAGCCAACTCTAGGCTGGAGGGACAAGGGAGAAGGTGGCGAGACCAGAGCCACGCTCATCCGGTGGGAGCTGGAGCCATGAAAGAGACACACCCACGGGAGCCCAGGCAGGGAGGGCTGGGACCGGGAGAAATATCCTGGCTTCTCTCTCACTCCCACTGTCTAGCCTCCTGCTGGTGCCTCCCACTGGCTAAATCCAAATGGAAGCCAGGGCCCTGCAATAAAGAGCAGATCCAGAAAAGGCAAAGGATGGATCCAAGGGCAAACATGCTCAGGACTGGCAGAGAGCATAACGCTGAAATGTTATTTCCCCATCACTAACTGAGCACCTAATACATTCTAGGCCCTGTGCCTGGTTGCTGTGGGGGATATAAACTTGAATTAGAAGTCATATCAGCCCTCGAGACAATTACCACCCATTGAAGAAAATAAACATAAACAAATTATTTCCATGTAATATGGAAGCTAATTACAAGCTATGAAGGAACAAAGAATAGACCCTGATGGAGGAATTCCAGGTGGGCTGCCGGGAAGAGGTGGCTTGAAATGATACATGAAGGAAAAGAAAGAGGAAAGGAAACCTAACAAGAGACAGGCAGTAAGAACAAGGCACCAAGATAGGAAGCAGTAGAGCGTGTGCAGCACTACGAGAGGGTAGGTTCAAGGAGGAGCTCGAGTAGCCAAAGAAGCAGCTGGAGGGCAGGGAATGTCTAGGAGATGAGGATGCTTTGGGGAGGAGGAGAAGTTCATGTGAGGACGTGTTGGATGGAGGTACCCCTGGTCCCCTGGAGCAGCTATCAACTAGATGTGTGTGTTGGGAGCCTCAGGAGACAGCTGGGCTGGGGATGGCGATTTGGGTATCATTGGCTTGGAGGTGGTCCTGGAACAAATGGAAAGGGGAGATTCCACCACGTGGAGCATGAAAGATGGGCAGAGGGCACATTCCTGGGGCCACCAATGCTGAGTGGGAGAAGGAGCCTGAGAAGGAGTGGTTACTGAAGAAAGAGAACAGCAGAAAGGAGCAGGGTCGTGGGAGCCTGAAGAGCAGTGGATTTCAAACACAGTCGAGAGTTCCATGAGTTAAGGTCTGAAAAATGCCCCTGGACTGGGCTAAAGGTGGAAGCTGCGGGCTGGTCTTAGTCTGTACACCATGTCAGTGAAGTGGTGGCAGCAGAACCCAGCTGCAAAAGGTGGGGGACTAAACCACAGATTGAGGCCCAGTGTGAGCGAGTGTAGTCTACCCTTTCCAGAGGCTTGGCTGCACAAGCCATAAAATTATAACTTCTGTTCTTCAAAAGACACTGGTAAGAGAAAATGGAAAGACAAGCACAGACCGGGAGGAAATATTTGCAAATCATGTATCTGGTAAAGGGCTTGTGTCCAGAATATATAAAGAACTCTCGAAACTCAATAAGAAGAAAACAAACAGCTTATTTGAGAAAAAAAGGACAAAAGATCTGAGCAGCTACTTCACCAAAGTAGATATACTTCGGCATACGCATGGTAAATAAGCACATGAAAAGAAAATCACTACGTCATTAGGGAAATGCAAATCTCAACCACAGGGAAATGTCACCACACACACACCTATGAAAACGGCTACCATTAAAGATTGCTCATACCAAGCGTTGGTGCCCCAAAGAGATCTGTGAAGGGAGCGACCAGGAGGGGAAGCCCTGGCAGGGTTGTAGGCGCATGCAAGGCCAGGCTCTCGTTTATGCTGTTCAATGGCCACTCTAGCTGCAGGGTAGAGGGTGCATGGGGTACTGTGGAAGGGAGAAGGGCATCAAAGCCATGCTTCCTTCCACCTGGGGGGCACCCGCTCCCCCAAACACCCTGTTCATTCCTCCATCTGACTCTCAGGGGGCGCTTACTATGTGCCAGGTTCCCAGCCCAGCTTCCCACCTCCCACCTCGGCTGGGTGAGTCTCCTCATGAGCACAGTGGGAATCTTCAGGATTAAGAGGTGAAAACTTCTTTAAATATTAACTATAAACTGAAAGCCCCTAGTGCCAAGCACAGAGCTCTGCGCACGCCCTTTGTTGGAAGAAAGATGGAGGGGGAAGAATGGAGGGAGGAAAAGAGGGAGAGAGGAAGAGTAAGGGAGGGAGTCTGCGCATCTGCCTCGTGGGGGAAACAATATTAGCCGATACACCTCCTGCTGCCCAGACACCAGGCACTATTCTAAGTTTTATATGATACACTAAGTTTCCTCCACCAGCCCTGTGAGGCGGATAAGATCATCCTCCAATTTAACAGATGAGGATGCTCAAGCACAGAGAGGTTAAGTCACTCGCTTAAGGGCACACAGGTGGAAGGCGGCAGGGTAGGCTGTACACCTCAGTAGTGGCCCCCCGTGCTCTTAACGACTGCCTCTCAGGCTGCGGTACTGGGGAGTCATTAAAGGGCCTTGCAGAAGGCACGCAAAGGGCTTCTCCAAGGGCGGGGCCCCACGCCGGCAGCAGCAGCTTCACCTGGGAGCTTATTAGCAATGCAAATTTTAGGGCCCCGCCCCTGACCTCCTGAATCGGGAAGTCTGAGCGCGTGGGGCAGAGAGCAGAAATCTGTTTAAACAGCTTCCGGAGGACCCTCATGCACGCTGAGGACTGAGAGGCACTGGTACACACGATCCATCTGCTAAATGCTCTTATTCGAGTTCACACTTTAATTTGTAAGTTTAACTCGCTGAAATTAGATGGCTGCTCCCAGCAGCCTAGATCCAGGTTTCTCTCCCTCCCTGGGGGCTCCGCCCGGGGCTCACTGATTCAATTTGCCCTCCGCCCAGCCCCTGCTCAAAACTCCTCCAACCATCCTTTACAAAGAAACACCTTTGGCTCCACAAAGAAGATAGA
The DNA here is from genome assembly GCA_004026745.1 of Myrmecophaga tridactyla. Classification (NCBI taxonomy): domain Eukaryota; kingdom Metazoa; phylum Chordata; class Mammalia; order Pilosa; family Myrmecophagidae; genus Myrmecophaga; species Myrmecophaga tridactyla. The sequence continues at coordinate 9,463 of PVIY010043195.1, forward strand.
GTCAGTGTCCTTTAAGAAATAACAACCCCAAACAGAGCGCACACCCCTCCAGGACTCACAAGCTGGCTTTCTGCTCTCCCCTGATTCAAACCTCATAGTAAACAGCAGCGTCCTCGGTGGTCTGTAACCCTGCGGGGCGGACCCTCACATGCCCGCCTCAAGTTGTCTTATCAGGGGGCTGAGATGCCACATGGGAGTGGCTGTGAATGTGTCAACAGGCAAAGAATGAAATGACGGTGAAGTCACGCAACTTCAAACACACACCACCCAAGGAGGCAGGGGTACTCACAAACAGGACATCACTACACAGAGACACGTCGGTCCATACACACACACTCACTCACACACATTCTCACATACATACAAGGGCAGAGACACACTAACACACTGTCACGTTCTCACACACACTCACACATGGGCAGGGGCAGGGACACACACACAGTCAGGGTCACTCACACACGCTCACACATTCTCATACACACTCTCTCATACACATGAGCAGGGCCACACTCATTCAAGGCACACCCAGGCAGGGACAGGGCACACACATGTGATCAGAGACACGCTCTCACATGCACTCACACATTCTCTCTCACACACATGGAAAGAGACTCACAACCACAACACACGCATGGGCAGGGACAAGGCACACTCACATACTCATGCACTCACATACACACGCACACACACGTGAGCAGGGACACACACTTATGCACCTTCACACACACGGTTAGGGGCACACACATTCACACGGGCAGGGTTCCACCCACATGCACACTCAATACATACATGGGAGGGAACAGGGCGCACACACTCTCACCCCCCGGCAGGGCGCTGCCCCTGCAGAAAGTGGTCCCTGGGGAGGGAAGGGGGGAGCTGAATCCATCGGGAACGTCCTGCCTTGCCCTGACGCCATCTCTGGGGAGTGGCAGCGAGAGGTCCAGCAAAGGCAGGGGTGACTGCGAGCTCTGCTGAAACATCACCTCCCCAGCATCCCAGCCCTCCCACCCTCAACAGAAAATTACGACTTTCTCAGAGAGGAGGGTTTTTAAAAAATTTTTTTGGTATTTTTTCCCTCTTCCCTCTCTCAGCACACAGCACTAATTTATGACTATTTTTCTGACTCCACTGAAGTAAGAGGGTAATGGCTTTCAACCGCTTTGCTTTCTCTCACCTGTCATTCACCACTGCTACCTGACAGGACTGCAGACAATGTTCCAATCACAGGGGATGTTTTTTTCCCAGGGAAGCGAAGAATTCATAGTGGCCGTGGGGAGAGTTATTTCATTCCTGGATGGAACAACTTCAGGTAAACAGCTGTAAAAACCCATAACCGGCAGGGCTACCTCTGGCCAAGGGTTGTGCATACTTTCCACGGGCCCCTGCTCTGAGCTGGGCTGGCTGGGGGTCTGCAGAGTGGTGGGGGACACAGAGCTGGGGGGCACTCAATGACTCGGGACCCTCAGTTTCTATTACCCGCTGCACTCCTGCCTCTTGGGTCGACCTTGGGAGGTCACCCTTCCTCTTTGTACCTGAAGGGCTATGGGTATAAAGAGAATGTTCTTTGTCCTCAGAGCCAACGAAAGACAGCCAGGCATGAGGACGGTGGTTAAGGACCCAGGCTTTCCTCGGGGGTTCCCACCCCAGGGGCACCTGCCACTAGCCAAGTGACTCAGGGCAGGCTTCCAGGGCACGGGCTTTCACTGGTAAGATACTCTCAAGTAGTGCTGCCCAATAGAACTTGCTGGGATGGCCAAAACGTCCCCCATTTGTGTTCTCTGATACAGTCGCCACTCAAAGCGTATGGTTAGAGAATACTTGAAATGGGGCTGGTGTGAATGAGAAAGTGAATTGTTAATTTTACTTATTTGTCATTCATTTGAATTTAAATATACACACTAGGCCAGTGGCTACTGTATCGGACCAGGCAGCTTTTTCACATGCTTGAGGCATCTCATGCTGGACAGGATGGAGCTATAATCATAGGGCCCTCATCATGGCTTGTTGCGAGGCTCCAGGTAATGCATGGAAAGTCCTTGCACCTGCTTATCCCGCTGCAAACCACAGCTCTTATTAACTCTATGGGACACAGTCAGAATGACAGGAGGGAGGGGGATTGGAAGCCAGAGGGTCGGGGTACAATGGGACTTTAATGTAACTTACTTTCTGGTCATTGTCCTTCAGTTTACCTGGCAAAGAAATCCAGGTGCCACGAGTGCGGTGTACACCTGCGGCTCCCTTCACCCCCACCCCCAGCCCTACTCCCACCCTCCTGCCTGTGGCATCACCCAGAACTGCAAAGCTGAGTCGCTCACTAGGCTCTGGCACAGTGGGGCTGAGCTGAGCTGCTCCAGATGAGACACGTTTCTGTCTCAGCTCCGGGCGGGTCTGAGAAGACCACCCCCCTTCTCTGGAGCCAGAACACCCACGTGGGATGGGGGGTGTAGATGACAGTATTGCCATCCTCTAAGTCCCTCCAGCAGGGACACACAAGCAGGCTGCCCTGGATCTTGGTCTTGCTCTTCCGTTTACTAGTTCTACAGTTTTTCTGAGCCTCAGTTTCCCCATCTGCCACAGAGGGGCATAAATGCCTACCCGGACGGTCATAAAGATTTGGCTTTATGTATTTGGATTAAAGTAATAAGTGCCAAGCGCCTGGCACCCAGCAGGTGCCTGACACAGAAGCTGTCGTCACTGCCCTCGGTGCCATCACCAGGGGGTGGCAGCACACGGCGTGAGCGCTGGTCGACTCCCGGCCCCACTCCACTCCCCAGCTCTGGGACCTGTCACTTCTCTTTGCCTCAGTTCCCCATACTAAAAAGTGAGGGTAAAAACAGCACCTTTCTCACAGAGTTGGTAGAGGATTAAAAGAGCTCTTAGCAGTCCCTGACACAGAGCAGGTACTTCGTAAGTGTTGGCCAGAATATTCCCCCGAGGGCTCAAAAGGTAGGGTGCCGGGTACAGACTGCCTCCTCAAAAGGAAGCTACAGAAAACGTGGCCAAATGCTGACTTTAGTGGATCTGAGTACCTGGGGTGGGGGAGGGTGCATGTTGGCGTTCTCTCTGTAGGGGGGTTTGTATTATTTAGGCAACTGTCCTGTCAGTTTGAAATTATTTCAAATAAAAAGCTAAAGAAGAAGAAGCAAAAGTGGCAGCAGCAGCAGCTGCCAATGTAAGAACGCGCTGATGGCAGGACAGTGTCCCAATCAAAGCGTGAGGAGCTCAGGCAGACGAGCTCAGGCAAAAGGAACAGTTCAAATGTGAAGCTGCCCTTGACCCCAGGGGTCTTCTCTCTGGGGAATCTGGGGCCTTTACACCCCCTGACGCCCACACTGACTGGAATTAATGCCTAGTTTACGGACGAGAAAATTCCAGCAGGAGAGTCGGCCGGAAGAGAAATCTAACTTCCTCCACCCTCCATCTGCCCTTTCCTGGCCCACCCACTTCCCCAGAGCTCTGGAGAGCTGGAGAGGAGGGAAAGCTGCAAAGGGGAACCCCCCTGAGGGCTAGAAAGGGGAGGGGTGAAGATAGGGAGGGAGGCGCTGTCCTTGTTGTTTTAAATGGGCAGAGGGCCGGATGAAAAATAATTGGGCTTCCGGAAGGGAAAAGATAATACTCCTTGCCAGCCGGGTGAGGGCGGGCTGCGATTCAGCAGCCTTGACTGTGTGCCAGGCTCTGTGCTGGGCATGCATGTGTCATACGTCGCGTGTCTCGGCCCATATGTCATCGCCTCAAATGCGGGCCCAGGCTGCAGCAGGGACAAGCACCCTCGCAGCTCCCAGGCTGCCGGCAGCGTGCCTTCTCGATGTGGCCCGCGATGTAATTTCAAAGCACAGCCTCCTATTGCCGCTTCTCAAATAGACTCCGATATTTATATTTTTGGAGCTAAAAAGCAGTGCCAGTTTTCTCATTGACATGTTTGTAGTCAATAAAGTAGGTAATCTAAGTTGTAAAAATATACATTTCCCCCCTACGGAATTCGATGACACTATTTTCATTTTATATCGAAGAAACCGCAGCTGGTAAACATTTACATTTTCCTTAATTGGCCTTTAGGCAAAAAAGGAGGTTGCTCGGCCCTGGATCTGAGGCTGTACGATAGGAGGCCCTGCACAGAGAGGCCAGATGCCACCAAGCATTCTTCATAGGTGTCTTCTGGTCTCCTACGGCCACAGAGTGAGGGCAGGAACTGAGCTGGGCTCATTATTTGTCCCTGGAACCATCAAGGACTATCATCTGAATGGCCTTTTGCTTTTAGGAAGTACCTGGCCTGTGCAGGCAGAGGCAGGCCAGGGTCCCCGGGTGGGACAGGAATTAGCCTCCCTGCCACCATTTACTGGGTGCCTGGTGGGGGCCCTGTGCTCACCATACTCATTACTGCATGGAGCAATCACAACAGTGCTGCAAAGTATGTGCACAACAGCCCCATTTTGAAGATGTGAAAACTGAGACTGCGAGAGGTGAAGAGACTGCCCAAGGCCGGCCAAGGTGCAGAGCCCCTTCCTCCAGGGCACACAGACTCTGGCCACCCTGACACTCAGGCAAGAGCTGGGCAGTGCCTGCCTGGCCGCTGACCCTGAGGTCTGCAGCTTCAGCAGCCACTCACCCCCCCATCCTCCCTCTCTGTGCTCGGCCCTGAAACCCCCTCCTCAGCGGTCCACATCTCCTTCTGCAGGACTCCCTCAAAGCAGGTGGTGGTTGGGGGCTGCCTGAGGAGGGAAGCAGTTCCCTCTCCTTAATTGACTGTAAATTGCTCCGGAGCTTTTAATGAAGGCCGTCAGGAGTAATTACGCTGGCTGCTGCGCGGCCGCTCTGCGCAAACATGAAAGGCAGGCCGGCCCGCAATCTGCGGCGGGCACCTCCCGGCCTCCGCGCCGCCCTCCCTCCGCGGGCCACCCAGTCCATTCCCACACCTGTTAGCCGAGGCTGACCACAGAGCGGGGTTGGGGGGGCAGAGCACAGAGGAGATGTCCCAGGCAGGGGACAACCAAGACGGGAGAGCAGGTGCCAATGCCCAAAGGGCAGACACCGCCAGGAGCTGGAAGGATGGACCACGGCCTGGATAGTGGAGGACTCAAGCCACGTTCAGGGAGCTGGGGGCAGGGAAGCAGCATGGTGAGGGCAGTGATTCTCAAAGTGGGGTCCCCAGATCATAGCAGCAGCGGCAGTGCCTAAGAACTTGCTAGAAAGGCAAATTCTCAGGCCCCACCCCTGATTACAGGCCCTCCTGGCTGCTGTGACGCATGCTCAAGTCAGAGAGTCCCTGGTGGAAGGGAAGACTGTGATGGGTGAGGACTGCTGGCCTCATTTTATAAAGATGGGGAAACTGAGGCCTGGAGAGCTGAGGCACAGCCGGGATCTGGACCAGCACTGTAGACATAAACCCATGACAGGTTGGAGCTGACATTTCCTTGGCAATTTTACCTTGGAAAACTCACTCAGTTTTCCTCATCTGTAAAGTGGGCACAATGTGGTACTTGAGCATCAGATGTGGGAAACATGGCACGAGGCCTGGGAATGGGACCACGAAGGTGAGCTACCACTGTTGGATCTCATTCTCGAGTTGCTGCTGTCACACCCTGTGCCCAGCGCTGAGCAAGAATTGACAAGGGGACGCGGACTGTGACAAAAACGACAGCCAGATGAGTGCTTGGGGCCATCCCTGGATTATCACCCCAGGGTAATGCATGTTAACTGTTACCCAAGCACTGGGCTCTGGGCTCCTGCTGCAGGAAGTTCCTGCTAAGAGGCCCCCGCTTGGTACCATGCCAAGTCTCCTGTCCTGAGTGGTCCCGCATATGTGCAGCATGTCTCCCCATCATTTCTTTTCCTGGACACCTCTCCCTAGGGAAAGGCTTTCCTGACCCTGAGGCTGTCACAGCCCAGAACCGAGTGTGCCCTCGGGCAGGGACAGGTACATGTCATTACACAGAGAGCTGGTGTTCTGCCACCCGTGTGCTGGTCCCTGCACTGGGCACCACAGGGATACTGAGGAAGGAAGGCCATTGATGTCCACTGTCAGCCCTCTGCACACTCCAGGAGACTCCACTCAACATTTTAAGACATGGGTCCTGCCTCCTAAGAGCTTGCCTCCACCCCTAAGGACCCCCTAGAATACCATGGGGCTGCAGGGGCAGCAGGAGAAAGGGGAGCAGGACAAACACCCTGGAAACCAGGGTTAAGTGGAGATTCCAGGGACTCCCGAGGGGCTTTGCTCCCCTGACCTCACTGCCCTATGTCAACCCTGAGCAAGGCTGATCTCAAAAGTTCCCCTCCCCAGTAGACTACAGAGTCCCCACACTACAGGCCCACTCTGATTTCCTGGGGAGTTTGCAACGAGGCCAGGGCTGCGAGGCTCTGGACCACTCACCTCCTCTCTGTCTGGACGTAGGAGGAAGCCTGGAGCCAGAGGCCACTGGGGGAGTGGGTGAGGGAGAACCCAGGTGGGGGGCACCACGATCCCTCACTTCCACAATTCAGGGTGGCGCAGGGTGAAATGGGCAGGTGTCCACTGATCTACATTGCAGTGAGCCGAGAAGCCACTTCTTGGGACCCAGACGTGGTGAGCAGGGTGCCTGGGCCCCTTTGGCACTGCTCACCAAGGAATGTGGGGGACAAATGCTGCCTCCCCGCCTGTCAGGGCTGAGTTATCCACAACATAGGGTTTCTCTAGAGAGCTCATAAAGCAGCCGATGCGGCGAAGCAAGTTCAACACTCAATAATCCGTCCTTCTCACTCTGGGTGGACACCAGCATATTCATCTTGAATTATCTTTTCCAAAGGCCCAATCAATCCTAGGAAGTGCTCAGACTCTCGCCCCACACAGTCCTGCTGTCCCAGAGCTCAGCGAAGATGCCCCCACAAGCAGCACCATGGTGCCAGGGCCCAGGGACCCAAGGGGGTCCGAAAGATGCCCCCATGGAGGGTGGAACTGAGACATGGTCCCACCAAGAGCAAGGGGCCGAGGGGGCCAGAAGGTGAGGCTCTTGTCTCCCCCATCCTCTGTGGTACGAAGCTAGAGTGAGGAGGCAGGAGGGAGGCCAGAGCCCTCTGGGGCTAGAAGGTTCTCTTCCTCGACCACCTTTGTGCCAGAGAAGTAGGGTAGTGAGTGGGTTCTAGAAGGAGAGGAACTCGGGCTTGTATCCACATCAACTGAATGACTTTGAGTCTCTGGGCAAGTGGCAACCAAGCCTCGGTTTCCTTGTCTGTAAAATGGGCTTACTAGCTACTTCCCCCACAGGGTTGCCTGAGGAGTAAATGAACAAGGCATTATTAGCACAGCACCTGGCACACAGGGGCATGACCAGGAGGGAAAGGTGGGCAAAGTCCGTCCTGAGTAGGAGGGTTGGCTAAGGAGCTGGAGATCTCTAGAGAAAAGAAGACAAGATTTGAGAGCAGCCTAGCTGTCCCGTGAAGCCATCATGTGAAGAGGGAGTTCTGGGGCAGACCAGCATGGTGGGGGAGTAGCTGCAGGAGGCAGCCATCCAGCCACTTGGGGACAGGGGTAACTGCTCCTGCCAGGGTCCACCCAGGCCCTGCACTACGCTTGGCAGGCAGCTGTGCCAAGGTGATTCCCGGACAGACTGGGACATGGGACCAGGGAACTCTGGGCTTCTTGCTCTGGAAAGTGAAGCTGCCCCTGGGAAGAGCGGGCTTTGGCCACATTCAGTATCATTCCTATCTCCGAGCTGCTGCTCCCCTGGCTGAGATAAGCACTGGACAACAGCAAGGACCACAGAGACCATTAGCATCAATTAGCGCCTACTATGTGCCCAGCACGGTTCTACAGGCCCGACATTAATGAGCTCCCCCAATCCTCACCACAGCCCTGTACAGTGTTACGATCACCCCCATTTTCCACTGAGCAGACTGAGGCAGACGGAGGCTAAATAGCCAGTGATCCAGTCTACACTCACTGAAGAGTCAAGGGAAGTCTTGGAAGAGGAGGTGCTTAAAGACAACTCCTCGAGAAAAACCAGATCCACTATTCAGAAGACAATTTATTTTTCAAAGCTCTTTCTGAAGCTCCCTGTGCAGTTGGCTGGACAAGTGCGATCGTCCACATTTTCAGAGGAGGCAGCCAAAGCAGAGAAAGGTGAGTGGACTTACCCGTGGTGACGCAGTTAATGCGTGGCTGAGCTGGGATTAGAACCCAGTCATTGCACCTACCCACCCAGGGCTCTGTGCACTGTGCCCTGATGGGGAGAGGAGGAAGGGAAGGCACCCAGGTCAAGGGATACAGGGAGATCCTTGCACCAAGGGACAGTTGTCCTGGCCTCCATACCAAGGACTGACAAAACTACTTGATCTTCTCTTCTGGGCCAAGCTGTAGATGGACAGGTAGGTTTAGCAGTCCACTGAGGCTCGTAAAGCAGAGTCAGGGCGAGGGGGCGATGACAGTTCCATGTCAGCTCTGCCTGCCATCATCTCCCCAACCAGCTGGAGGGTTTTCAGCTCTTATGAATTACACCTTTGGCTGTTCCCAGGGAGCCTAAGTGTTCCCAGTTGGCTGCAAGCTCAGCACATCCTTATCCAGAAGGCTCGGCTGGGCAGTCTCATCTGCCAGCCTCCCTGCCTCCCAAAGGGAGTGTCTGCTGCATGGCCACAGCACAGACAGCCACAGACCCCTCCCCATCCCTGCCGGCCAGTGGAAAAGGCCCTGGACCAGAAGCAAGCAGCTTCACTAAGCTCATTTTCCAGCATGTCCAGAAAGGATTAGCATCTCCTGTGAAATGTGGGGGAAACGAGACCCAGACAGGGAAATCGACTTGTCCAAGGCCACAGAACAGTTTAGGAGCAGAGCCAGGCCTGGGACCCAGAACTCTGCCCCAGACCTAGGTCTGATCTGCCTGACCAAGCTGTGCTGGCTGCTCTCCCCTCCCTGGCAGCAGCTTCCCCTCCACCCAGCACCTCTCCCGTGTGGCCACCAAGACCCTTTCCTGGGTACAGAAGGCCCTACACAATCCTGAGAGGAGCACAGCAGGTTAGCAAGAGTGTGGATGTTGCAGACTGAATCCTTGGAATTCACATCCTGACTCTACTACTTATTAGCTGTGGGCCCTTGTGCAGCCTGCTTGATCTCTCTGAGGCTGTAAAATGGAGATAATAACAGAACAGACTTCCCAGCGTTGTTGGAAGGATGAAACGAGATCATGCAGGTAATCTAACCAGTAAAACACAAGTACTACATAATTATCACTATCATTTTATTTCTTATCACAACCATCTATTTCTGCAATTAAAAACACATCACAAGTTACTTCCTTCACTGCTGGTCAACCTGTCCCATCAACTTCTTCTGAAATGCCTCCCTGTGGCCCCAGCCTATCATCTCAGCCACTCAAATGCCACCTCTCTGCCCTTGTGTAAGGAATGAATTCCTTCTTCTCTGGCCATCAGCTGTGCTCTGTGGCTCATGCTTCCCAGCGAGCTGAGGTCAAACTGGTACTGACCACTGGTTCACTTCCCCACTCTAGATGGAAGCTCCTTAAAAGCAGCGACCCACTTAAGAATCCCAGAGTTGTAGCAAAGTATATCAGTGTTGGAGTATAGCAAAGTATACCTGGCAGCACTGGGTTCAAGCCCAACTTCCACCCTGTTCAAGCTGTGTTACTCTGTGCAAGAGACTTAACCTCTCTGAGTCTCTGCTTCCACGTCTGTAAAATGAGAGTTATAAGACCCACTTTCCAGGTTTGCTGGCGAGCATACTCAGTGTCCTTCCGAGCAAGTGCTCAGTGAGTGGCAGCTGCTTTTTCCCCCGTTGTATCTATACCTGCCCCCCAGCACAGCCTGGCACAGGTGCTCAGTGTGGGCCATTAACGGCCTGCCTGCACGACAGGTGGCACATCATCGTTATCATTAGTGTTATTACAGCTGCATCCAAACCCCCTGTCCCCACCACACAGCCACACTTGGGTGCTGACTGGGCTGTCCACACAAGGGCCTCTAGGGAGTGGCTGCAACTCACAGGACCTCCTAAGAGGGCAACCATCTGTCCTCCTGTCACCCCCTGGGAGGGCCAGAGCTGCCCTGGAGAAAGGCAGAGAGAGGGCAAAACCACGGAAGCATCCAGGCCCTTCTAGGGGTCTGGCATGTCATCCTGCCACCTCCCCGAAGGAAGAGTAAATCCCTTCTCTGTGAGGGCACCAAGACCCAGGGCCCCGGCTCCCTTGGTCCCAGCTCCTGGTCATCTGGACAGCTATGGGATCACCTCCTTCCTCAAAACCATGGCCCCCTGCTATCCAATAGTCTCCAGGAGCTTACGGCTGCCCACCTCCCCCACCTCAAACGCTCTATCCCACACTGTGCTGGCCGGAGCCCTTTCTCCAAACTTCAAGCTCCGAGTTCACAGCTCACTGACCCAGGAGGATGCCCCTTCTCCCTCAGGACCCGGAGCACCGTGTGACGTCCTGAGCAATGCCACCCTGAGCCGGTATGTGGCCTCCAGGCAGGCCAGGCTGGAATCCAACAGACACCCATCGGGGACCTTCAGCACGTCCCCCGCCCCCTCTGGGGCTCAGTTTCTCTTATCCGTAAAGCAGGAGTGTTTGTCTAGAACAATGCTCATCCAGCTGTCCTACGAGAGGCCCTAGGGGCTCCCCATGAGCCCTCGAGAGGATCCTTCAGGCTGGGAGTGGAAGCGAAATGGGGAATAAAAGCGTAACAACCCCACTGTCCCTCAATGACCTTGACTTCAACCAAAGATGGGCACTTCTTAGCACTTTTGACTGTCTAACGTGGTCTATATTTCTCATCTATGTTATTTTCCATCTGCTTCTTCTACTAGAATGTCAGCTCCACGAGAGCAGGGATTTTGTCTGTTTTGCTCATTGTTCTATCTCTAGTACCTGGAATGGTGTTGAATACAGAAGACATCCGGTGAGCCGGAATGTATGAAAGAAAGGAAAGAAAGACAGAAAGAAAGGAAAGAAGGAATGAAATGAAGAAAAGAAAGGAAGGAAGGAAGGAAGGAAGGAAGGAAGGAAGGAAGGAAGGAAGGAAGG
>PVIY010043196.1:0-20462 GCA_004026745.1 Myrmecophaga tridactyla
CATTGTTCAGTCATCATCAAGAAACATGGCTACTGGAACACAGCTCTACATTTTCAGGCAGTTCCCTCCAGCCTCTCTGCTACATCTTGAGCAACAAGGTGATATCTACTTAATGCATAAGAATAACCTCCAGGATAACCTCTCGACTCTGGAATCTCTCAGCCATTGACACTTAGTCTCATTTCACTCTTCCCCCTTTAGGTCGAGAAGGTTTTCTCAATCCCTTGATGCTGCGTCTCAGCTCATTCTAGGGTTTTTCTCAATCCTTTGATGCTGAGTCTCAGCTCATTCTAGGATTTCTGTCCCACGTTGTGAGGAAGGTCCACACCCCTGGGAGTCATGCCCAACGTAGACGGGGTGGTGGTGAGACTGCTTGTTGTGTTGGCTGGAGAGAGAGGCAACATCTGAGCAACAAAAGAGGCTCTTTTGGGGGTGACTCTTAGGCCTAAATTCTAAGTAGACTTGACCTATCCTTTGTGGGGTTAAGTTTCATATGAACAAACCCCAAGACTGGGGGCTCAGCCTATAGCTTTGGTTGTCCACACTGCTTGTGAGAATATCAAGAATTCAACCTGGGGAAGTTGAATCTCTCCCCATTCTCACCATTCCCTGAAGGGGACTTTGCAAATACTTTTCCACTCACTGATCAAATCACTCTGGGATTCATCAGGGCATCACTCTGGACAAACCAACAAAATCTCATGTCCTACCTGAGATTCCAAGTACTTATGGTGTTCAATCAAGCTATCTACATAAGTTATATTAGGAAATGCACTAGTCAAATATAAATTTTGTACCAAATAAACATTTTTTGCTTTAGTCTCACACATAAGGTGAGAGTTTAAAATATGAATTACCATCTATTTTCATGTGCTTTAGCAATTTGTATACCCTCTTTGGAAATCTTTGCAAAAATGTGTAGTCAAGTCTTTTGCCCATTTTTAATAGGGTTGTTTGTCTTTTTATTGTTGAGTTGTATTATTTCTTTGTATATTCTGGTTATTAAACTCATTGGATATATTAAACCACATAGCTAATAAGTGTTTAATATCCAGAACATATAAATATATTTTATCCCATTGTGTAGGCTGCCTTTTCACCTTATTGACACATTCCTTTGAAGCACAAAAGTCTTCAATTTTGAGGAGGCCCCATTTATCTATTTCTTTCTTTTCTTGCTTGTGGTTTGGGTGTAAGGTCTAAGAAGCCACTTCTTACCACAAGGTCTTAGAGATGCTTTGCTCTACTTTTTTCCTGTGAGATTTATGGTCTTTGATTCATTTTGAGTTAATATTTGGATAAGTTATGAGATAAGGGTCTTCTTTCCTTCTTTTGGATACAGATACCCAGTTTTCACAGCACCATTTATTGAAGGTACTGTTTGGTCCCAGTTGAGTGGACTTGGCATCCTTGTGAAAGAGCAATTTACCATAAATGTGGTGGCCTATTTTTGAACTCTTGCCTTAATTCCATTGACCAACATTTCTATCTTTAGGCCCATACCATGATGCTTTTACCACCATAGCTTTGTAATATGCTTTAAAGTCAGAAAGTGTGACTTCTCCAACGTCGTTTTCATTTTCAAAATGTTTTTGGCTATTTGGTGTAGGAGCCAAGTGTTTAAAACAAGACCTGCAGAATTTGTTGGAAGCAGCTGGCCTCAGGATAGTGGCAGTAAACTGTGGAGATTGTTATGTAGAGCAGTCTGGGAGGAAGAGAATGTTTACCCCAAATGGTTATGTTAAGTATGAAGGAAAAGAGCACTGAAAAATAAGCTCTCTGTTCTTTCAAGAAATGCATGCATGCCTTTTGTCACCCTGCAGTATTTAAGCAGGATCTGGATAAGAAGAAAGTTGTCTGAAGCCTGATGTCTGATGTAAAGTGAAGCTTCAGACCCCCTGAACCCGTCTGTGTCTTTCCTTCTTTCTTTCATTCTTCCTTCCTTTCTTTCTTTCTCATCATTCCTTAATATCCTTTGAGCTCCATTTCAATAGGAAGCAACATTTGGAAACCAATGTGGGGCTCAAAGAGGAAGACTCCAAGATAATATTAAGGAACCAAGGAAAAGTCTCATTAGAGGCATGTGTGTCCAGTCAATAGAAGAGGACTCGAGTCATATTGGTAAAGTAAGCATTTTCTTTGGATCATCGGGGTAATGGGTAATCATAATAGGCGGCTGGAGGAGTATGTGTGTCTGTGTTGAAAACATTGTTAGAAGTTACTGGGGTGCCTGTTAAAACATCTGAATCATTAAGCTTATTTGATCTCATTCAAAAACATTGTTATTTGTTTCAGCCTTAAGGCCATAATGTTTTAAATCTTAAGTAATGGAAATTGGTTATGAAGGCTTTGCAGCGAACATAACAAAATGGGGAAAATATTCCTGTTTCTAGTTGGTTATTGTGTTCAGTCAGGCAATGAAATACCTGGCTCGTGCTTTGTCTTAAACTCTAAGTTGTGTTTCTTCTCAATCTCCCAATACCCCTTCTTACCCTGTTTGGACAGTTGCTTGAGCTGGACTCAGCAGTTGGTGCCCAGACAGGGATCTAATAAGGGAACTCTTAAAGCATAAAGTGAGGAGACGCTCCAGGGACGTCCACTACAAATACTACAAATGAGCCTTTGTGGGTTGAGCAGTGGCCCTTATCTATAGAAAAGTTAGAGGCTCTAACTCAGTTAGTTCAATAACAGTTAAAAGCAGGATGTTTAGAGGAGTCTCGTGGTTCTTGGAATTCTCCAATATTTATTATAGGAAGGAGGTCAGGAATATGGAGAATATAGACTGATTTGATAAAAGTTGATACTGTGGTTCAGCCTATGGAGTCATTGCAGCCTGGCTTGCCCACACCAGTTGTAATTTCTAAGAACTGCTTTATTATGATAGATTCTTAAGAAATGCTTCTTGCTGTGCCTTTGGCAAAGCAGGATAGAGAAAGATTGGTTTCTGGGCTTGTTCTTGATGGGCTGCCTTTATATAGGGATTCATGTACACCTGAGTCAGAGAGCATTCAGTGAGAATGGTGTCATGCCAAATGGGGGTCAGTGCTCATTGATGGTTCCTGTGGCAGCTTGGTCCCCAAGGGGGTATGCGGTTCGGGATTGTAGTTCTGATTCAAGGTGTTCTGTTAGGTTACCTTGGTTTAGTCTGAATGATTATTCTATGAGATTTATACCAATGCTACAGGTAAAGTCTTGTGATGGGGAGTGGGAATGGTAGCCCCATCTCCTTTAGTTGGCTTAAATTCTTGACAGGCAGTGGTTTGGAGACTGGCCATGAGTTTAGCTCCTATTCATGTTTGAAGAAGAGATATATTTTAGGAACTTTGAGACTGAAGATTCTCATTAAAAACTATATATTGATGTTTTGAATGTGCATTAACTGAAGTGTTTTAAGTATTTGACATTCTAGCATTTGATTTTGATGGTAATTGTGTGTGGTAAAGTATTTGTTTGGAATGATGGCTTAGGCATGAAGGATGTGGGGAATGTATTTTTATTGGTAGGAAGACAGAGTAGTTTTATCCTAAGATAAAATGAATGACTGTTGCAGGGTAAGAGGAGTGTGAGACAAAGCCTAAAACTTAATATAATAGTTGCTGGGGGTTTGTTGGGATGGAGATTATGGTCAAAATCAAGAAAGATTTAATGAGTCTGGAATGACAGCATTTTCTTGGACTCTCAGTCTGTTCTAATGAAGATATAAAAAAGTATTTTTCTGGATGATCAGTGTGAGGGGCAGGGAATATGCGTTTTATCAGGATAGCTTATGTTGACTTTTATCATGCTGTTATGTGTATAAGGAATGCTGATTTTCTCCTGGGTATCATTATACTGGCAAAACAAAAACAAAAACAAAAACAAAAACCTGTTTCTTTTCTTGCCCTAAACCAGGTGGCTTAATCTAAACTACATATATATAAACTAAATTTATCCCCAAACAACCATGGCTTATTTGGGGAGCAGATCAGATTTGAGGGCTGAATGCAAGAAAAAAATATACTTGTGGAGTCTGTTTTGTTCACCTGATGTTGCCATTACATGCAACTGATGTCGCTATCACATGACCTTGGTAAGAAAGAGTTAAAATGTGCACTCTAGCTGGGAGGACTGGCTATCCCCCCAGAAGGAGGTGTACTTTAATAAAAACATCTAAGTCCCAGGAAGCTCCTCTTGGTCCCTAGCCAGTTCCCAGAGGACCCAACTGGGCCCAGTCATGTAAGCAAATTGGAATTTCACCACTATTGTAGGAAAGTTTCATAAAACTGCCTGCAATAAATAAATTTAAAATTAGCAAAAATGCACAACCAATTGTAAAGAATCCACATTCCTGCATCCTTTTCAATCAATCCAATGAATTCAATTTTAAAAATCTGGTCATTTACTATGGGTACACGTCATTATTGACACTCTGCTTTCATTTTTGCTACCTGCCACTTTAGGGATTCCTAATTATATGTTACAGAATCTGTTTAATATTTTACAAGGAGATTCTGATTTATTAATCATAGTGTGTGAAATCTATTTATCTTCAATACCTCTTGACAAATAGTATTAAGTGATTTTAAAGGACAAATTAATAATCATTTGCTATATCAAAACCTTTACAATTTTTAAAAAAGAATGCAATGGATTTTGCCTAAAATAGTTCAGGCTTCCCCGTTAGCTATTACTGTCTTTACTGATGATAGTATAAATGGGCAGGCTGCATATGTCACCCCAGAGGAAAACAAGTTAGAAAACACCTTATACCTCAGCCCAGTGCACTGAATTAGTAGCTGTAATTCAAGTGTTGCAAAATTTTCCACAATCTCTTAATATTGTTTCTGATTCGGAATAAGTCTGCCAAACAGTTACTCACATTGAGACAGCTTCTTTGTTTAAAGAAAATGAATTGTCCTGAATGTTTTTACTTTTACAAACATTAGTCAGAAGTTGAATTACTCCCCTCTTTATCATGCATATAAAGAGTTCATACCAATCTTCTAGGTCCTTTGTCATTATAAAATCAGCAAGCAGATACTCTTGTGGGAATAATTCAGGATCCCACAGAATTTCACAAATTGACTCATATCAATAGCAAAGGGCTGTGAAAGAAATTTCCATCTTTAAACAGCAAGCTCAGGACATTGTTAGGATTTATCAAACCTGTGGACCTTTAAATGCACTCCCATTTGTATCAGGGATTAATCCTCGAGGTCAAAAAGCAAATGAATTATGGCAAATGAATGTTACTCATATTTCACATTTTGGTAAAATGTAGTATGTACATATTATCATAGATGCTTGTTCTCATTTCATCTGGGCTACCGCACAATCTGGAGAACATTTCTGTCATGTTCTATCACATTTACTTAATGCTTTTGCTGTTATGGGATGCCCTTAATCTATTAAAATGGACAATGGTCCTGCTTATACAGGAAAACAATTTCATAAATTTTGTACTACTTTTAATATTACTCTTATCACAGGAATTCCACATAATCCCTCTGGGCAAGGAATTAACCGGACACTAAAGTCTATGCTCTTAAAACAATAAGGGGGAGATGATCAGGAAGATGATGGTATGAAACTAAGTACACCTAAAGATCAATTAGCAAAAGCACTTTTTACTTTAAATTAAAAAAAAATCATTTATGATAATTCATCCCAGACTTCTGCATAACAACATTTTAGTAATTTGGAAAGGAAAAATGATATAACCCAAACAGAACTGCAGCTGCAGCTGATCTATTGGAAAGATGTTAAAGATGAGTTATGGAAACCAGGCATGATAAAGGTGTGGGGTAGGGGATTTGCTCTTGTCATTGCAGAGGACAGAACATTGGTTTGGATTCCCTTGAAAAGAATAAAACCCAGACATGTCAACCCGGATGAAAATAACTAAATGGGTAATGTATATTATAGGACATATAACTTTAATTGCTGAAGGACAGGGACATAGTCATACTTATTGGGCTTATATTTCTAACCCACTTTTGCTACAGGCCCTAACATGGGCAAATCCAACTTTACCAAAACATCTGAATAATAGTTTAGGATTCCCATGTCCAGTAGATTCTAGGCTTCCAAAACTACTTAAAGAAGAAGAAAAATGGTATCAAATTTAACTCTTCTATTTTTAGGAAGACCCATATGCATAACTCTATGGAAACAAATGATACTTGCCTGTTGGAATGGATGGCAGTTATGTCATATGGATTGAGCAGTTATCATAATTAATGATTCCTAAGGAATTGTAAGAGATGCAGCCTCTGTGGGGTCTCCCATCTTTAACTTGAAGATAACTGAGACTATATGGACAGGCAACCTAAATCAGAGTTTATTACATAGAGGATGATTTGTGCCAAAATTTGGGATGATAAATACATTATTCAGAGAAATTTATGGGAAATTTTCCTAGGACTGGGACCAATTTTTGTAGTGAATTCTAATAACTATAACTTCTCTCTAAAAAGGAGCCATAAACATTATATACATACAGGAAATCAAACTTTTAATTGTGAGAATTATTCTCTATTCACTTGTCTCCAAGCATTTGTGTTGCAGAAAAATGAGACGATTGTAGCGGCAAGGAGAAGAAGAGGTATCTGGCTGCTGGTGCAGATGTCAAGATCCTGGCAATCCTCTACAGAAACACAAGTCCTGATCCATTTGGCAAAAGAATATCTAAAAAGGACTAATAGACTAATTGGACTCATTATTGCAGCTGTCATTGGAATCACTGGAAGTATCACAGTGGCTGCAATCACTGGAACTGCATTGCATCAAACTATACAGATGCAGCATTGTTAGAAAAATGCCAGTGAACTGTGGCATAAACAATCTCATTGATGAGCAAATTAATAATAGACTAAATGATATAGAAATGAAATTGGTTCATATTGGAGATCAAACGTGTAATTTAAAATTTTTACAAAGTTTAAAGTGTAAATGGAATGAGAGCAGTTTTTGTATTACCCCCTTTTAACATATAACCTATCTGAAATAGAATGGGAAAAGGTAAAGAGGCATCTTTTGTGGCTTTCAGATAGTTTAAGTCCTGATATCTTAGAATTACAAAAAAGGGTATTAGAATTATCTCAGAATAATTTACATGTAGCCTATGGAGATGATATTACACAATCACTTACCCAAGAGCTAAAAAATGTTAGGTTTGGGGCTGTTTATACTTTTTCTCTTCTCCTCAACTGTGTTAAACAACAAATAATCAAAGTCAAAAAGCTTGACTGGTAGCCAATGACGGGTAAGACCCTTCCTTCAGAGCCTAAGGGCAACCTAAGACAGGCACAGTCACCTCGGCTAATAAAATAAAAGGGGGAAATGTAGGAGCCAAGTGTTTAAAACAAGACCTGCAGAATTTGTTGGAAGCAGCTGGCCTCAGGATGGCAGCAGTAAACTGTGGAGATTGTTATGTAGAGCAGTCTGGGAGGAAGAGAATGTTTACCCCCAATGGTTATGTTAAGTATGAAGGAAGATAGCACTGAAAAATAAGCTCTCTGTTCTTTCAAGAAATGCATGCATGCCTTTTGTCACCCTGCAGTATTTAAGCAGGATCTGGATAAGAATAAAGTTGTCTGAAGTCTGATGTCTGATATAAAGTGAAGCTTCAGACCCCCTGAGCCTGTCTGTGTCTTTCCTTCTTTCTTTCGTTCTTCCTTCCTTCCTTCCTTCCTTCCTTCCTTCCTTCCTTCCTTCCTTCCTTCCTTCCTTCCTTCCTTCATTTCTTTCTTTCTCATCATTCCTTAATATTGTTTGAGCTCCGTTTCAATAAGAAGCAACAATTTGGGGCCACTTTTATTTCCAAATAAATTTGATAATTGGCTTTACCAGGTCTTCAGAGAAGGCCATTGGAATTTTTTTCTTTTTATAATTATTTTATTTTATTTTTTTAAATACTAAAAAACACCAAACAATGCAAACATTCCTATTTTGATCATTCTGTCCTACATATATAATCAATAATTCACAATATCTTCACATAGTTGCATATTCATCATTATGATCACTTCTTGGAGTATTTGTATCTATTCAGAAAAAGAAATGAAATGAAAACAGAAAAAAAAATTTATACATACCATACCCCTTACACCTCCCCCTCACTGATCACCATCATTTCAAACTAAATTTATTTTAACATTTGTTCTCCCTATTATTTATTTTTATTCCATATGTTCTACTCGTTTGTGCTGGTTTGAAAGGAAGTATGCCCCCTAAGAAAAGCCATGTTTTAATATAAATCCCATTTCATAAAGGTAGAATAATCTCTATTCAATACTGTATGTTTGAAACTGTAATGAGATCATCTCCCTGGATGATGTGATTTAGTCAAGAGTGGTTGTTAAACTGGATTAAGGGATGACATGTCTCCACCCATTTGGGGGGTCTTGATTGGTTTATTAGAGTCCTATAAAAGAGGAAATATTTTGGGGAATGAGCGATTCAGAGAGAGCCAGAGTAGAACAACATAGCCACGAGAACTCACAGGCCAGCAACCTTTGGAGATGAAGAAGGAAGACACCTCCCAGGGAGCTTCATGAAGCAGGAAGCAAGGAAAGAAAGCTGGCAGATGATGTCTTGCTCACCATGTGCCCCTCCAGTCGAGAGAGAAACTGTGACTGTTCACCATGAGCCTTCTCAGATGAGTGAGAGACCCTGAACTTCATCGGCCTTCTTGAACCAAGGTATCTTTCCCTGGATACTTTTTGATTGGATATTTCTATTGACTTGTTGTAGTTGGGACATTATCTTGGCCTTAGAATTATAAACTAGCAACCTGTTAAATTCCCTTTTTAAAGGCCATTCCATTTCTGGTATATTGCATTCTGGCAGCTAGCAAACTAGAACATCGTCTGTTGACAAGATAGATAAAAGGAGCATCAAACACAAGGCTTTCACAGTCACACAGTCACATTGTGAATGCTTTATCATTATACATCATCTTCATGGAACATGGCTACTGAAACATAGCTCTACATTTTCAAGGCCATTGGAATTTTGATTGGGATTATGTTGATTCTGTAAATCAATTTGGTTAGAATTGACATCTTAATGATATTTAGTCTTCTAATCCATGAACACAGAAATTCCTTCCATTTATTCAGGTCTTTAATTTCTTTTAGCAGTTTTTGTAGTTTTCTGAATAAAGATCCTTTGCATACTTGGTTTAGTTTATTCCAAGATATTTGATTCTCTTGGTTGTTATTGTAAATGGAACTTTTTTCTTAATTACCTCCTCAAATTGCTTATTACTAATATTTAGAAACACTGCTGATTTTTTAAACTTTTTTTATTCTTAAATATATATTTAAAAAATATATATTTATTCTTAAATATATATATTCATATATATATATATATATATATATATATATATATATATGAAGCCAGAAAGTTCCAACAACACTTTAACAAGTAGTTATAGACAGATTTTAAAGTTTGGTATGGGCTAAAGTTACATGATTTTTTTTCTTTTTGGGTATGTGATCCGGGAATTGAACCAGGGTTTCCCTCATGAAAGGCAAGCAACTGAACTACCCGTGTATCCCTAGTTCCTAGATTTTTCGAGAACTGATTTTTTAAAATACAATTTTATTGAGCTATATTCACATACCATACAAAGCATTGAAAATATACTATCACTTGTTCCCAGTCTCATCATATAATTGTGCATACATCCCCATGATCAGTTTTTTAGGTCATTTATATTACTCAATAATAATAATAAAATAAAAAATAATAAAGATAAAAATAAAACCAAACCCTCCTGTATCTTTTATCCACCCTACTATTTTTATTTATTTTATTTTTTTAATTGTGAAAAATAACATATAAGCAAAAAAGCAACAAATTTCAAACACACCACAACCGTTAGTAATAGAACAGATTTCAGAGTTTGGTATGGGTTACAATTCCACAATTTTAGGTTTTTAGTTCTAGCTGCTCTAAGATACTGGAGACTAAAAGAAATATTAATATAATGATTCAGCATTTGTGCTATTTATTAAATCCTATCTTGTCTGTTATAACTCCACATTCTTCTTTGATCTTTCTATCAATCTTTCGGAATATTTGGGCTATGTCCATGCTAACTTTTTCATGTTGGAAAGAGCCCTTGATAATATGGGATAGGGGGATGGAAGTAGTTGAAATTTTCAGAGATACTGGCCCCTCTGGGTTTCAGGACTTATCTGGCCTAGAAACCCCTCTGGAGGTTGTAGGTTTCTGGAAAGTTATCATACTGCATGGAACCTTTGTAGAATGTCAAATAAAGCCCTAGGTGTTCTTTAATTGGAAGGAATGATTTTGTTTGCTTTTTGGCACACCATGATCAATAGCAATATTTAGCTGATGCTTTCATAAGAGTAGTCTTCAGGGTAACCTCTCGACTCTATTTAAACTGTATCAGCCACTGATAGCTTATTTGTTACACTTCTTTTTCCCTTTTTGGTCAGGATGGAATTGTTGATCCTATAGTGCCAAGGGCCAGACCCATCCCTGGGAGTCATCTCCCACGTTTCTAGGGAGAGTTTCACCTCTGGATGTCATGTCCCACATAGAGGGGAGGATAATGATTTTACTTGAAGAGTTGGGCTTAGAGAGTGGGCACATTTGAGCAATGGAAGAGGTTCTCTGGAAGTAACTCTTAGAACTACAGGGAGACTTCCTTGCAAGTCTCAACATCAAGGGGTTGGCCCATTGACTTGGGAGTCCTGATGTTTGAGACAGTATCAGGGGTTTCCTCTGTGGTAAGGTTTAATATGTCCACATTTTCCCTCCCATTCCTCCAGAGACTTTGATAATACTTTAAAATTATCTGTTCAAGAAACTCTGGAATGTGCCCCTACATTACATTAAGTTATAGAGAATTACAAGCCCATGTCCCATTCTGGGCTCCATGTATTTCCCCTACCCCCATTACTGACCCATAGTATTGGTGTGGTACATTTGATACTGTAGATGAACTAGTATGAAATTTTACTGTTAACTATAGTCCATAGTTGACAATAGATACATCATTTCCCATATACCCCCTTGTTGTAGTTAGGTTTAGGTGTCAACTTGAGCAGGTGAAGATGCCTGGTTTTGTTGCTGTGGACATGAGCCAATGGCATGGGAACCTCATCTGTTGCTGATTATATCTGTGGTCAGCTAGGGGGAATGTCTGCTGCAGTGAATGTTGTTTGATTTAATTGGCTGGTGCTTAAATGAGAGAGCACAACATAGCACAGCCCAAGCAGCTCAGCATCCCTCATCTCAGCATCTGCAGCTCAGCCCAGGCCTTTGGAGAGGCAGAAAGGAATCACCCCGGGAAAGTTGTTGGAACCCAAAGGCCTGGAGAGAAGGCCAGCAGAGATCGCTCTGTGCCTTCCCGTGTAAGAAAGAACCTCAGTTGAAAGTTAGCGGGTGGGCCACGGTGGATCATCAGGCAAGAACGCTTGCCTGCCATGCCAGAGGACCCGGGTTCAATTCCCGGTGCCTGCCCATGTAAAAAAAAAAAGTTAGCTGCCTTTCCTCTGAAGAACTATTTATTAACTAAATAAATCCCCTTTTATTGAAAGCCAGTCCATCTCTGATGTGTTGCATTCCAGCATCTAGCAAACTAGAACACCCCTCTATTATTAATTCTTTGTAGTAGTGTGATACATTTGTTCAAATTCATGAAAGAACATTTTAAAAATTGTTATAGTTAATTATGGACATAATCCACCACAAGATTTACTGTGTTATGCATTCCCATGTTTTAACCTCCAGCATTCCATCTGGTGATATACAGGACTGCAAACTTTCCCTTTCCACCAGTCACACACCACTCAGCACTGCTAATTATCCTTACAATAACATGTTACATTCACTTGAAACATACTTGATTTTTGCATGTTAATCTTATATCCTGCCGCTTTGCTGAACTCATTTAATACCTCTGGTGGATTTTACACTCAACCCTGCTGTTGTAGCCATCATCACACCATCCATTTCCAAACGTTTTTAATCAGCCTTATTACATATTAGGGCATAAGGAAAAGAACAAGTGGGAGAGTGTTCCAATGAATCTTTATATACAAAACAGGGAGCAGGTGGATGTGACCCATGGGCCAATGTTTCCTCACCTTTATTTCAGAGCAGGGTTGTCCAGTAGGACTTTCAGTGATGGAAATGTCATGTAGTGAGCTGCTTAATTTGGTATCATACCATCAGCTATGTACAACTACTAAGCACTTGAAATGTATCTAGAGCCATAGGTAGAAATAAAATAATATTTTGGATAGATCATGTAAATATAGGACAGAATTCAAATTAAATTAACCCATTTTGTTTCCTTTCTACATTGTTAATGTTGCTACTACAAAATTAAAAATGACATATGAAAAAAATGACATATGAGCCATTTACTATCCATTCATTATATTTCTATTGGAAAGTGCTGCAAGTTGTGAGCAGAATTTTGTGCTACCCTTTACTCAAACTTCTCAGTATTGTTCTAGGTTAATGGCTCAGCTGTGCCCAGAGTAGATTGGAACATTCCCCTACCTCATTGGAAAGCCCAGTGATCATTCAAATCTTTCATTCCAAATCACATTAAATGTATCTCTAAATTTGGCTTATATGGCCTTTCTACTCTTGTGCTTATTGCTCAAAAACAGGAATAACATATAATTAGGGAAAATAAAGAATTATGAAATGTGGGTAGCCCAATATCAGGTAAATGAATGAACTATTGATTGTTTGTAGTTAAAAATAGAAGTCTGGCCCAGATGGCTTCACTGGTAAATTCTGTCAAACATCTAAGGAGGAAAATCTACTGAACTCATTATATGAGGGCAGAATCATCCTAACTGAAGCCAGGTAAAAACATTAAACAATGAAAACCACAGAACTATATCTTTCATGAATGCATATTCCACAATCTTTAACAAAATATTAACAAATCATGTTCTGCAATCCATAAATAATAAAATATACCAAACCAAGTAGGGTTAATTTCAGGAATGTAGAGTTGTTTTAATATCAATATGGCAATTCTTCTCTTTGTCAATTTTGAGAAGAGTTTGTTATTTAAAAAATTAAATATGGGGGTGCAAGGGTAGTTCAGTGGTAGAATTCTTGCCTGCCATGTGGGAGACCCGGGTTCCATTCCCAGCTCATGTACTTCCCAAACAAACAAGCAAATAGACAAATAAAAAACCAATGAAACAAAATTAAACAAATAATGTTGTAATAAGGAGATACTCACAAGGAAAAAGAATGAAATGTGACCCCCCCCCACCATACATGTCATGGTCAGGTTCATGTCTCAAATTGGCCAAGTGGTGGTTGGACAAGTGCTGGCTTGTCTGTTGTGATGAGGACATTTCATAGAATTAAATCATGATCATGTCAGCTGCATCCACAGCTGATTCCATTTGTAATCAGCCAAGGGGAGTGTCTTCTGCAATGAGTGATGCTCAATCTAATCAGTGGAAGCCTTTTAAGGAGGATTGAGAAGAGATAGGCTCTCTTCCTGCTTTGGCTGGTGAGCCTCTTCTGTGGAGTTTGTCCAGACCCTCCATCGGAATTGTTGGCTTCACAGCCTGCCCTGCAGATTTTGGAATCTGCATTCCCACGGTCATATGAGACACTTTTACAAATTTTATATTTGTGAGTGTTCCCTGTTGATTCTGTTTCTCTAGAGAACCCTAACTAATACACCCACCAAGTCATAAAGTTGGGCATGCCCAGCCATACTCCATCATAAATGGAAACAGTATATTGCAGACAGGGCTTGAGCAGGTCCTGAGGGTACAAGTAAAGTACATGAAGTAGTGGCCCCAATGCCCATGGCTCCAAGTCCTACCATGTTCCCTTCTCTTTCCCAGACCAGAGCTATGGGCTTCCGGGGAGTTCCTTACAGTCAGTTGTCTGAGGGAGAGAACATTCAAGCCTGGCTTACAGATGTTTCTGCTCAATATGCAGTGACCACCCAGAAGTGGACAGCTGTAACACTACAACCTTATTCTGGGATGTGCTTAAAAGTCAGTGGTGAGAGGAAATCCTCCCAGTGGGCAGAACTGCAAGCAGTGCACCTATTTGTTCATTTTGCTTGGAAGGAAAACTGGTCAGAGGTGCGTTTGTATACTCACTCATGGCCTGTTAGTAATGTCTTGGCTAGATGGTCAGGGCATTGGAAGGAGCATAATTGGAAAACATGATTGGTGACAAAGAGGTCTGAGGAAGAGGCATGGGGGTAGACCTTACTGAGTGGGTAAAGAACTTGAAGATATTTGTGTCCTATGTGAATGCTTAGTAGAGGGTGACTTCAGCAGAAGAAGGTTGTTCTAGTTTGCTGCCTGCTGGAATGCAATAGACCAGAAACAGAATGGCTTTTTAAAAGGAGAATTTAATAAGTTGCTAGTTTACAGTTCTAAGGGTGAGAAAATGTCCAATTAAAAGAAGTCTATAGAAATGTCCAATCAAAGGTATCCAGGAAAAGATACCTTGGTTCAAGAAGGTCAGTGAAGTTCAGGGTCTCTCTCTCTCAAGTGAGAAGGCACATGGTGAACACAGTCTGGGCTTCTCTCTCAGCTGTAAGAACACATGGCGAGCACAGCATCATCTGCTAGCTTTTCTCTCCTGGCTTCCATTTCATGAAGCTCCCCAGGAGGCATTTTCCTTCTTCATCTCCAAAGGTCACTGGCTTATTGACTCTGCTTCTCATGGTTATGTCATTCTTCTCTGCTTTCTCTGAATCTCTTATTCTCCAAAATGTTTCCTCTTTATAGGACTCCAGAAGCTTATCAAGACCCACCCCAATGGGTGGAGACATGTCATCACCTAATCCAGCTTAACAACCACTCTTGACTAAATCACATCTCCAGGGAGATGATCTGATTACAGTTTCAAATATACAGTATTAAATAGGAATTATTCTTCCTTTACGAAATGGTATTTTGATGAAACATGGCTTTTCTAGGGGACACACATCCTTTCAAACCCACACAAAGGTTTTAACAATCAAGTGAATGAGATGAGCCATCCTGTGGATGCAGGTCACCCTTTTTCCTCAGCCACTCCTGCCATTGTCCAATGGGCTCATGAACAAAGTGGACATGCCGGTAAGGATGGAGGTCATTCATGGGCTCAGCAACATGGACTTCCACTCACCAAGACTGACCAGGCTATGGCCACTGCTGAGTGCCCAATCTGTCAGCATAGGGACCCATACTCAGTCCCCAGTATGGCATCATTCCCTGAGGTGAGCAATCTGTTACCTGGTGGCAGGTGGCTTAGATTGGATGACCGAAGGGAAAAATAAGAGAAGTCAAAGCAACAGCTTTGCAAAACATCTGCAGACTCAGAACACTGAGACCTGTGGGTTATGATGGAATGTTAACTTTAGAACACTAAAGTTAGTCAAAGTTGAGAAACATCCACTCGGCTATCATTCCAGTAAATATAGAGCAAAAACATGCTCTTTGTCCCGTAATCATTACCCCATTAATGAAGGAACAGGCACTCTCTCTGTCTGCACGTACTGTTAGAGAACAAACAGAAACAAAAAGTTATTTCTGCTCACTCCCTGCTTTACTGAGAAAATAAATATGTTGCTGAACAAGGGCTCAGGGCTCTTGTCCTTTGAGACACGAGTCCCCTGCTCTCATCTTAAAAGAGTCTTCTGCGTGGGTGTCTTTATTTTTCAAATTCGTGGTGCCTTCCTCAACCTCTTGTACTGAGATGGTCTCAGCAGATGACTTCAATCATGGAAGGGGCATGCTTATGCAAAAACTACCATCTGTGGATCTGTGGACATACAGAGTGCATTACCCATTGTCATGTTATTCCACACAGCATTGCTTCTAATCAAGGAACACACTTGACAGCAAATGAAGTGCTGGAGCAGGCACATGTGCATGGAATTCTTTGATCTTACTATATTCTCCATCATCCAGAGGCAACTGGGCTGATAGAAAAGTGGAATGGCCTTTTGAAGATACAATTACAATGCCAACTAGATGGCAATATCTTCCAGGGCCGAAGCAATGTTCTCCAGGAGGCTGTGTCTGCTCTTACTCAGCATCCACTGTATGGTGCTGGTTCTCCCATAGCCAGGATTCATGAGTCCAGGAACCAAGGGGTAGAAATGGGAGTGGTACCACTCACTATCAACCCTAGGGATCCAATAGGAAAAGTTTTACTTCCTGTCCCTGAGACCGTAAGCTTTGATGGTCCAGAGATCTTAGTTCCAAAAGGAGGAATGCACCTTCCAAGAGACACAGCAATGATTCCATTGAACTGGAAGTTCAGGCTGCCACCTGGCCACTTTGGGCTTCTTTTTCAATGGAATCAACAGGCATGAAAGAAGATTATTTCTATCTGGGGTGATTGATCTTGATGATCAAGGGGAAATAGGACTGCAAGTACACAAAGGAGGTAAAGAAGAGTTTTCCTGGAAAACAGAAATTTTCCCTAGGATGCCTCTTAGTCCTACCACCCCTGTGAATAAAGCCAAAGGAAAACAGCAACAACCCAATCCTGGCAGGACTACCAATAACCCAGAAACTTCAGGAATGAAGGTCTAGGTCACCCACCCAGAATAAAATCACGAGCTGCTGAAGTGCTTGCTGATGGCAAATGGAACACAAAATGGGTAGTAGAAGAAGGTTGTGATAAATATGAACTATGAGCATGTGACCAGTTACAGAAATGAGACTGTGATTGTATGAGTATTTCCTCCCTGTTTTGTTATGAGTATGTTTGCATTTGTACATATGCGAATATCTCATTTTCCTCTTACCAAATAACATAAGTTGTTATTGTTCATGTAATAGTATTTAAGTCATAGCACTGAAGTTTAAGAGTGAATGTTATCTAAGGACTAGCACCCTTTTCTGGAGATATGCAGTATATTCCTGGTTGTACGCAGGACAGTTGAGTATTGCTAGGCAAAACATGTCTGTTATTGTGTTCTATTTGGAAATTAAGCATGTTTCAAGGTGATGTGTATAGCTGCCAAGTTGGCAAGGGGTTGACTGTGATGGTTAGGTTCTGGTGTCACCTTGACCAAATGATTATGCCCAGTTGTCTGGTCAGGCAAGCACTTGCCTGTCCATTGCTACAAAGATATTTTGTGGTTGGTTGATTCAATCATCAATCAGTTGATTGCATCTGTGACTGATTACATCTGTGATCAACTGAGGCATGCTGCCACCACAAGATAATTCAATCAGTTGAGGGCTTTTAAGGAAGAAGAGACACTCCCTGCTTCTTCAACCCATGAGCCTCTCCTGTGGAGATCATCCAGACCCTTCACTGGAGCAGCCAGCTTCACCATGTGCCCTATGGATTTTGGATTCTTCCATTTCCACAGTTGCATGAGACACCTTAATATATATTATATTTACAGATCTCTCCTTTTGGTGGTTTCTCTACATAACCCTAACTAACAAAGGGTCAGATGGCAGCATATTACTAGTTTTATTTTTTCTTAAAGAGCTTTCACTTGCCCATGTTTTGAAGTATAATTTAACTAGATAAAATTTTACCTAAAATTGTAACTTGTATTGACGTCTCCCTCTTCCTTCCCCTGCTTCCACCACTTCTTTTGTGGTTTATTCTGGGAGGTCAAGAATTCTGGTTTCAGTTGAGCTTCTGGGACCCTGACTCTGATACCTACAACTGTTGTTGGTGTCCTGGACTTCCCTGTCCCTATTGAAAGGGACCTTTGCATTATTAATAATCTCTCACATATCCCCAGCACATTCTTGTTACTGTGAGGAGGGTCTCTCAGCTCAGTGAGCATCAGCCAGCATTCAGCACACAGCATTCGGCTCTCATGGTCACCAGATCTGTGTCAGGAAGAGCAGGGTCCAGGTCAGTGCTGACAAACAGATGCTGGTGAAGCCACGTGTGTCATGTTCAATGTTCTAGGAGCCACATTAACAGACAGGAAAGGAAACAGATGGAATTAATCTTGCCTTTTACTTAGCCCAATATATCAAAAATATAATCATTTCCACATGGCAATGGTGACATTTAAGAGCTCAATATACACTAGTGGTTACCGTGTCGGATGTCACAAGTCTAAGAAATAAAGAACTAAATATTATCTCTCCTTAAATTTCTCCATGTCATTCCAATCTGTTCTCAGGGTTAGCAAGCACTGCTGTTTAAAATGCCTCATAAATTTAGGTGTCAAATTTCATCTAGTTCCTTTATTGTATGGGGACTTTTTCACGCAGATGCTTTTCAAAGATCAAAATAAGTGAGTGAGAAATCAGATCATTCCAAAAGCAGTTGTGTTAGTTAGATTCAGTTGTC
Organism: Myrmecophaga tridactyla; assembly: GCA_004026745.1. NCBI lineage: Eukaryota > Metazoa > Chordata > Mammalia > Pilosa > Myrmecophagidae > Myrmecophaga > Myrmecophaga tridactyla. The sequence continues at coordinate 18,292 of PVIY010043196.1, forward strand.
AACTTGGCCAGGTGAGCATACCTAGTTTTGTTGCTGCGGACATAAGCCAATGGTACGTGAACCTCATTTGTTGCCAATTACATCTGCAGTCAGCTAGGAGGTGTGTCTGCTGCAATGAGTGACATTTGGCTTAATTGGCTGGTGCTTAAATGAGAGATCGCAACGTAGCACAGCTAAGCAGCTTGGCATTCCTCATCTCAGCACTTGCAGCTTAGCCCAGGCCTTTGGAGATGGAGAAAGAAGTCACTCCGGGGAAAGTTGTTGAAACCCAAGGGCCTGGAGAGAAGACCAGCAGAGACCATCCTGTGCCTTCCATGTAAGAAAGAACCTCAGTGGAAAGTTAGCTGCCTTTCCTCTGAAGAACCAACAAAATAAATTCCCTTTTATTAAGAGCCAATCCGTCTCTGGTGTGTTGCATTCCGGCAGCTAGCAAACTAGAACAGCAGTCATAAAATGATTTTTATTTAAAAGTATTAAAATAGCAAAAGAAATAACTTAAAATCCACTAAGTTTGACTATGACAACATTTAATGTTTATCAACCAGCCACAAAATATCCTTGTGGCAATAGTCAGCCAGCGCTTGCCTGCCCAGACAGCTGGGCATAATCCTTTGGCTGAGTTGACACCACAACCGACTCATCACACCTCTTCTCCAGGAGATCCTCTTCTGGCCCACAGCTGCTTCCCAAGATTCTTGAGGGAAATCCACTGACAAACAGCTTTTATATAGAGGGTTCTTTCTCTTTTCTTATTTGTGCCAGACCACACCTCCTTAACTCAATCATATTTTGATTTCATTGGGGCAGCAATAGGATTTTTACCAGTGAGAAAGAAAAACCATAAATGGTTGTGATGTTTAGGTTCCTGTGTCAACATGGCCAGGTGTTGGTGCCCTGTTGTCTAGTCAAGCAAGGTCTGGCCTGTTACTGTGAGGACATTTCATGGACTTAGATCATTAATAAGTTCATCGCATTTATGGCTGATTACATCTAAATCAGCCAAGGAGACTGCCTTCAGTAATGAGAGACATTTCATCCAATCAGCTGTAGGCTTTGCAAGAAGTGACGACTTCAGCAGGCAGAGGCAGAATTTTCATCTCTACTTCAGCCAACCATCCTCTCTTGGGAGGTTCATGGTAAATCTTCATCAGAGTTCCCAGATTGCAGCCTGCCCTATGGGATTTGGACATGTGCATTCCCACCATTGTGTGAGATACTCTTATAAAATCTCACAATATTTACAAGCATCTCCTGTTGGTTCTGTTTCCCTAGGGAACCCTGACTAATACAATGGTTTTACTCCACATTGTAATTCAAATTCAAAATGAATTGTATTTTCAGAAATTTTATATTTGAGTGCTTATAAATCTCAAGAGGATTGTTCCTAGTAAATATTCAGAAATGTTTACTTTTTCCTTGACTTGTAGAAAAACTTAAACCTGTACATTTATTTTTGTGCTCTACCTTCTTATGATCTAAAGTGTTCATCCTCATTAATATTCACTCCACATTAATACAAAATATATATTCTATTCCAATTTACTTTTTTTTTTTTTTGGCATGGGGAGGCTCCAGGAATTGAACCTGGGTCTCTGGCATGGCAGGCGAGAACCCTGCCATTGAGCTGCCATTACTCTGCCCTATATACCAGTTTACTTGCATTTTTTTTTTTTACATGGGCAGGCACCGGCAATCGAACCCAGGTCCTCTGGCATTGCACGCAAGCATTCCTACCTGTTGAGCCACCATGGCCTGCCCTACTTGCTTTTTTAATTCAGGGAATTTTGATTAGATTGACACAGTTGAGACCAAAAAGATAAAGCAGACATAGCTACCTTATTTTCAGCATCTGCCTTTGAATAGGCTGAGGAACAGCAATTGAAACCCAGGTGAACCTTGCTCTGTTCTGAGTCAGTGAAGGGATTTCCCTAGTATTCAAATATATTCATAACACCAGTTATAAAATGTTCTGGTTTGCTAGCTGCTGGAATGCAACACACCAGAGACGGATTGGCTTTTAATAAAAGGGGATTTATTTTGTTGATTCTTCAGAGGAAAGGCAGCTAACTTTCCACTGAGGCTCTTTCTTACGTGGAAGGCACAGGATGGTCTCTGCTGGTCTTCTCTCCAGGCCCCTGGGTTCCAACAGCTTTCCCCGGGGTGACTTCTTC
>PVIY010043197.1:0-20465 GCA_004026745.1 Myrmecophaga tridactyla
CCTATTCTTTAAAATGAAGGTATTTTTTCATTCGTTCAACAAGTCTTAATTGAGGACTTATTGCATGTCAGGCTCTGTGCTAAGCACTCAAAATATAAACATGATAACAGACAGTCTGTTTGCATTTTTGTGAGACATTTCAATTTAAGTCACTCCCCTTACAAGCTTAAAGACACCTATAACTCCATTAGATTTCATACCTACAGGTTAAATCAAATACTTCAAAGTACACATAGATAGAGGTTGTGAGTGGGTGGGTGGGTGGGATGGGGGAGCATGTGTAGACAGGAAGGAAGGAAGCAAATTAATCCATTATCTAATTTTTTTTATCCAGTTGCCTTTCAGGTGGGCAACTGACCAAAAGGAAATGGAATACAGAACAAATGAGTTTTGAATGAGTTAAAGGAAGGATATATTAAGAACTTAGAATAAAAAATATTAGACCTAAAGAGTACCTCATTTTTTGGCTGGGAAATACAATGCTTACAAAGGTCAATTGGCAGGATAAGTTAACACAGCAAAACCAAGACTACAATTGTAGTCTCCCAGGTATCTTAACTCCTACACAGTGGTCTTCTACCATCTATATTAGTTAGTATTTGCATTCAGTTGCTAATATAGAGCCAATTACTATGGTTTAAACATATGAAGGTTTATCCACTCATCTGAAGTTCAAAGATAAGCTGTCCACAGCTACTATAGTCATTCTACAAACTCCTTAGAGACCCAGGCTCCTTCTGTCATTCTGCTTTATATCTTCCTTGGTATGTAGCTACTGTCCTGAAGGTCACAGGAAGACTGCTAGAACCCAGCTATTACCTAGTCTTTAATTAGACACATTGCTTATATTCAGTGATCTGTTACTAAGTATGTGGAAAAATGAAAATCAGGTAGTCAAGTCTCATAAACTATGCTGCATTATTGTTGGCAGACAGTTTTCCATGGGTCTCTAACATTTCTGCATGCCTCCCTTTGCTCTGGACTATCTTTCCAAGGATGTTTGTACAGCAAACAGCCTTGGAAGCTAGATATAATGCCTCCCTCCAGAGCAGAGGGAAGTTTTTCAATTGTCCAATATAATAAAGATATTTTGCCCTGCAATCAGGCATGCTTACTGACCATTATAAAAGATTCAAGTTCCCCAAGCTCAGGGCTTCTTTCTCATAACACCACCCACAGTGTGTGCAAATATAACCTGGTCTATTCACATTACCCTGTGGGAAGTGGGGCTTAGAGATCTAGTCCAAGAAAATTATGCTACTCTGGTACTGCTGTTGCTGTGAGTAATAAACTGTGCTTGTCTCTGGCACAAGAGTGTCATGTCCTCTACCAGCATCCATGAAACTGGGGCATACTAAATTGTGAATAGGCAAGTAGAATTAAATCTCAGACCCCTCACAGTTCTTGACAATCATCCATAACTTGCTTGGTATGAGGTGCCGAACTCCAAGATTCCTAACTCCAGGAATACAGTAGGTGAACAACAAATACTTGAATAAGTACATGACTGAATAATAAGTGAGAGATGCTTATTTTGAGGAGTCATGCCACCTGATATCAAGTCTTGGTTAGACCACTTAGGAGACTGTTGACCTTCAGCAAAGTCATTTACCTTCTCTAACTTCAGCTTCTCGAGTTAGTAGTCTGGTTTATGCCCTCCGATTATCCAAACTTTGTTTACTTCTTAACTTACTGCTATTTTGCTACAGGCTTCCTCATGCGACTGAAACTACTCTGCCAGGTCCTAGTGCCCTACTAACGGCCCCAGCCAACTTAGCTTTTTCATTCTTTATCTTACTTCCTGCTGCTCTGTTGACATTTAACTCCTTAAAAACCTCTCCTCTTTCTCCCCTAGTTCCTCTTATGTCTCCAGGGAACTATTTCTCTGTCTCTTCTTCATTTCTTCGTCCTTAAATGTTAGTATGTGGTGAGTCTCCATCTTTAGCTGGTTCTCTTATCATTCCATAAATTAAAGTTCCTACACATTTTTCAATCAGTTTTCTTCACCCCTTATGTGCCAATGACTCTGTTTCAGTCGAGATTGCACTCCTAAATTCCAGACCTGTATCTCTAATCTTCCATTCATTATCTCCACCTGAATGTACATTGGAATGTTAAGTGAAAAAGGTTCAAAGCCTAATTTAATATTTCTTTTCACCTCTCTTTCAACCTGGCCCACCTTGAATCCCTCTTGTAGTGAATAATATCACCATCCATGGTGTTATTTATATCAGAAACCTCAAAAACTATCACCAACAACATTTGTATATGAATTCTTTTGATTCTCTCATAAGCAGCCCTCAGAACACTCATCTTCCTTTCCCACAGTATCTACTTTACTTAGATCCTCCGCATCTCTAGCGTTTGCCCCACTTTCAAACTGTGTTTCCAGGATCTGTCCTGTTAGATCATGATTTCCAACAAGGCCCCCAGAATGAACTCTCAGAACACAAATCTCCAATGCTGCTTCTTTAATTAAAATCCCCCATCGTTTTCTCTTGGTCAGCAGAACAGGGAAAGTCCAAACTCCTTTAGATATTGCACAAAACCTTCTATAAGTTGTATTCTGCCTGCTTCCTTTTAAGCTTCCATTCTCATTTCTCTGCCTCTCGTAGGCTATGCCTCAGGTATGACAACCACTCAGTTTCCCTATGTGCCCTGTTTGTTGAGACTCTTGCATGCTGGAGAGAATGATTCTCCTGCCTATTGTGCAACATGACCTCCAAATACAGTCAAGGGAACTTTTCACCCTTCAATATCCAGCTTAAGCCTGGGACTGGGAACTTAACTGTTACCTATCAGGCTTTCATTCCCAAGAATGTTTGGATGTGCCATGCCTGGTGCTTCTCTCTAGGGTATAATATTGTTTTTATAGCATTTATCATATCACACATTACCTGTTTATATGACTGAATCTAACAATAAAATGTATCTTGTTTATCTTTATATGGGCCCAAAAGGGCATGGGTCCAGGTTGTAGTAGAGGTTTAATAGAAGTATTTTAAATTGTGAGCAAGTTGTAGAAATTTAAGTGGTAAGAGGCAGGAAAGAAGTCACTGAAATAGAGCAAAAGGAAGAAAGAACAAAATGTACCTTCCTTACACTTTGCCTCAAATAAACTCTGGAATATTCTGAGTCAATTGCTTACCCTCTTGGGCCCCAAAATGAGAAATCAAGTTCACAAAGAGGTTATGAATTGGAATTTGCAAATATAAGTACAGTGTCCTTGACCTACCAGTTAGTCCAAATACAAGCCAGTGGGGGAAAAAGGCAGTTACAAGGCAATGGCTTGTCTTGAACAACGTACATAAAGAATGCATTGGGAATTGGGAAATTTTACAATTAAGAGGCACAATCTGGCCTAGACTAAGCCTACATGTAGGAGTAGGAGAAAGAGCACAGGACAGGGTAAAGAGTAGACATGCCACTCCATCAGCCTCCACTCTAAGTCCTTAGGCAGCCTCTTTAGCCTCTCTATGCCTTGCTTTCCCCATTTATAAAATGGGAATAATAAGTATACCCATGGCATAGATTCACTCAAAGGATTAAAATGGCAAATATGCATGGAATGCTTTCAAAGTGCTCAGCACAGGCTAAGTGTTCGGTAAATATTAACTATGCTTTATAGTTAAAATATTGGTAGGCCAATTTTCTCAATGTATCAGATTCTTCACTGATGGTTAGGTTCTGGTGTCAACTTGGCCAAATGATTATGCCCAGTTGTTTGGTCAGGCAGGCACTGGCTTGACCATTGCTGCAAGGATATTTCGTAGCTGGTTGATAAACTGGAAGGCTGGTGTATTAAGTCATCAGTTAGTTGATTGCATCTGTGGCTGATCACATCTGCGATCAACTAAGGTATGCCTCCCACAAGGATATAATCCAATCAGTTGAAGGCTTTTAAGGAAGAAGAGAGATTCCTTCACCACTTCTTCAGCCAGCCAGACTTTCCTGTGGAGTTCATCGAGACCCTACATCAGAGCTGCCAGCTTCACAGACTGCCCTACAGATTTTGGACTCTTCTGTTTCCATGGTTGGGTGAGACACCTTTACAAATTTCATATTTATAGTTCTCTCCTGTTGGTTCTGTTTCTCTAGTGAACCCTAATATATTTCATATAAAAAATGGAATTCATTTCTGTCTCTGAGTTGTAGGGAGATTAAATAGGGTAATATATATAAATGCACTTCCTAAATTTAAAACATTGCATAATTGAGAAACTATTGTTATTGCTATTATTATGAGAAGTTAAGCATCAAAAGCTAGCCAAGAGGGCCCAAAATATATTCATAACTTTAGCTCAGAACCTTTCAGTGTGAACAGTCTGGACAAACAACCTTACAGACTGGAAGAATAAGTAATACTCCTATCTACTGAGTATCTTCTATAGGGCCTACATGCTTTTTGCTAATTTATTCACTAATTTACCATTTCTCCAGCAATATCCCACTACAGTTGTTTTTTTGACTAACAGATGCATAGAATATTAGTATAACCTGCAAAACACTCAGTTAGGACTCAACCCTGTTTCAGCTATTCTGTAAGAGGTGCTGGACACCAAAATTGTAACTACAGTTGTTATTTCATTTGATTCAGGTACTTTCTCTTCTTCTCTTATAACATGGGGCAGTATTTTTAAATCTAGCTTTTATAACAAAAATTAATTTAAAATAACTGAATACATCAGTGGAATGAAAATCATAGATACTTACTATAGCCATTGCCCAGAATGTACATAGAGAATAACACATGCATGATGTACCATAACTCTGCTAAGTTCTGGGTGCTCCTTGGAAAATCAGTGGCCCAATTCTTCAAGTATAACTAAGGGAAATGCCTCTGTCCTGACTTCTTGTCAATCTTCCTACAACTTCCTTCATGACATCATTTACTGTCTACTGATATCTTTCATGTCACACAATATTTTCATCTCAGACTCTTTTTCCTAAGAAGATTACTTCCTTTATCAGCCATTTTATATGACCTGCAAAGAACTTTCAGTCTTTCTGTGTTCAGTTTCTCAAAGTTCACACCTTAAGTGGAGCCTTCATCAATTTTATCACAAATAGCCACGTGTCTACTTGATATTTCTACTTCCATGTCCCATAGTCAATTTAAATTTCACAAGTCTAAATCTGAACTCCTTCTTGCCAATGCAGATTCTCTGCCTACATCTTCTAACAGTAGATATAAATCTCATACATGGAGTAGATATAAATCTCATATAAATTTGAAGTCAAAGCATAGACTCCAGAGCCAGCCTGCCTGAGTTCAACTTCTGTCTCTGCTGGATACTTGCTGTGTGACCTGAGATAAATTATTAACCCCTCTGTGCCTCATTTTATCATCTGATATTAATATCATTTAACTTATATGTCTGTTCTGAGGATTAAATGAATTGCCATATGTAAAATCTTTGAAACAGCCCTTGGCATATAGGAATTGTTGTAGATATGAATAGCAGCTCATCTAGTTAAATGAACCCACAAACCACACCCATATCTAATAGATCACTTGCTTGCAAAAATCTCTCAAATATATCTTCATCAATCATCTCTACAGTCATTACCTTTGTTTCAGTTTCATCATCTTTCACCTGAATTAGTACAACAGGTTCTTAATTAGTTTACACGTTTGGTTCATCCATCAGATGCAACAAATATGAACCCATTCCTCCCATTGGACTAGACAATGGGGAGCAGGGCTGGGCTGTGATGCAGTGGGAGCAGTGATGGGCTGGATAGGCATGAACTCTTCCCTTTAGTCTTGCCTCCCCAATCCAGAGCAATCTGAAAATATTTTGTCCTTTGTTCCTCATTACCATCATATCAAATCAAAGCTCCCACTATGACATAAAAATTTATATGTGATCTGGTCCCTACTTATCTCTGCAGCCTGAGCAGTCCCCATTCCCTGCTGGAACCTCTGCCACAAGTCTTCAACTCTGCTTTTCACGGAAAATACCATATTCCTTCTTTCCTCTGGGCATTTGAACCTACCATTTCTTCTGCTTGCCCCCATTTCCACCCTACCCACACCCTTTCACATAGCTAATCCCTACTGGTTATATAGGCTTCAGGAAAAAGTCTGCTCAGATCCTCAGATCCCCAGATGTATGTTTCTGTAACACAGAGAACTCAGTACTACAATGAAACTAAATTAAATGACATTATAATCTTCAATTTGTTCATCTGCCTTCCACCCTATATGGTGTATTTGTTAGGGAAACTCTAGCTGATGTAACAAATAAACCCTAAAATTTCAGTAGCTTACTTCAGGGAAAGTATATTTTGAGATCATGTTATTCGTCTGAAGCAGATGTTGTTCTGGTCTGCAGGTAGTCTCCCATGTGTGATTCAGGGACTTAGGATCTCCCAAGTTTTCCAAGGCCCCCTCTGTGTTCAACCTTCATATGGCGAAAGAGTGAGTGGAATGGGGCACATTAGCTCCTTAAGGCATCTACCCAGAAGTGAGGCTCATCCCTTTTGTTCAAATCATCAGCAGGAACTCACCCCAGAGTCCCACGGGTTTCTAAGAGAGTCTGAGAAAAGTAGTGTGTGCCAGGACAGTCCCTTGCCAGCAGCAACTCTGCTCTCTGGAAGGGGAGGCACAGAGCTTTGGTGGACAGCCAGTCTTCTCTGCCACAGTTGGTAAATTCCATGAAGGCGAAGACTGTCTTGCTGGTTGTTTGTTTTCTCTGTTTAGGATGGTGCTAGCACAGAAGAGGTTCTCAGTAAATGAGTATGGCTTGAAACTATGCTTCTCTGGTTCTAGCTCTCTTTGTTCCTAATTATTCAATTATGGGGAGATTGTCTAGGCCTCAGATAAATTTTACAATGTGCTGTTACCTTTTTAAACCATCACCCAAATCCTGTGGCCTATCAGTTTTCTGTCTGCTTCTGTGTTCTGAACACTTTGTAGATCTCCCCATGCTGTATAGCAATAGCTGGCTGGTGGTAGAAGGGGGCTTCCTCATAGGGAATAATATTGGATTTGATATTTCCTGTGAGTTACCAGCAAAGATTTTCCACAGGCAGCAGCTTTTTGGAGTGAAGGGAGGGGGTGGCTTACCAATTAGTCTTTCGTTTCTAATTCATTGGAACTTCTTAAGATCTAAAGGGACTGTAAAGATCCTCTGGTCTATGAACAGAAAATCTTTGTCTTAGCTGATTCCATTCTCCTAACTTACCTATGACAGGTCTGGCTAATCACTCATCCTTCCCTGCTGAGCCTATCCATGGCTTCATAATGATTTGTTGTTGTAGTTGTTGTTCCACAAAGAACTATGGAATGCTTCATGAATTTGCATGTCTTCTTTGCACAGGGGCTATGCTAATCTTCTCAGTTTTATTCCAATTCTAGTACATGTGCTGCCAAAGTGAGCACTTCAGGATTATTTTTAACAGTGCAATCCAGATGTTGACTCACAGTTTACTGGACTCAATCTCTATTTCATCTCCTTTTTTACAGATATAAGGGAATTGGAGGAAAGAGAGGCAAAGAAACTTTACAAAGGTCAAACAAAATTGGTATTAGGGCTAAAACCAAAGCTTAGGAATCCTGATCCTCACTAAGAAAAGGAATACCCAAAGCAAGGGAAAGTTTCTGGAAGCCTTGGTGGGGGTAGGGTGAATGGATGTGGTTGTGTACCCCAAAGGCAAACTTTGAGTCTCAAATTTGGCCAAACTCTGGCATTAGAAAGTAAGGTCTCATATTTGAGGTTTGTAAGTTGCCCATTCATTTTTCAGTGGTACCACATGCCTTTCCCCATGCAGTGTGGTCAAGGGCCTGGGCTTTAGAAACAGGTAGGTAAGTTTTTCAGAATCTGTCCTGAGCAACTGGATGACTTTGAGCAAGTAGCCACACTGCACCAAGCCTCAGTTGCCTCCTCTGTAAAATAAGGAGTCAGGTTTTTGAGATAAGATTGCATAATTTGGGCAAAGCATTGACCATGGGGTATGCTGGGTATTATAGCTCTTGTCTTTATGCCAAACCTTGGTTCCCACAGATTTATCAGAGAAAGTTGTTTTAGCAGCTTTAAAGTAAGATGAAAAGAATACTGCTGGGGTCTCAGCAATCTAATTCTAATCTTGGCTTTTCTATTTTCAATTGTTTTCATCTTTGTTGAGTTGCTTGGTTGTGGTGATGTCAGTTTTCTCACCTATAAAGTGCAGAGATTGGAAAATGTTCTTAAAGGCCCCTTTCATCTTTGAACGCCCATTATTCTATGTTCTCTCACTATCTGAATCCCAGAATTCTCTTTCCTGAGATTTCCTTCATTTGAGAGATAATCATGAGAAGGGCTGGTGACCAGGTTTATTTGGGGAGCAGTGGCCAGTCACCCTTGCACTTGGCATTTGAGACTAATCTCCAAGAGCAAAATGTAGTCCAAAAATGACTTCAGCCTGCTGGCCCAGTGAAACCATCAGCTGCTGCCAGCAGGAATGGAGGGTTGATCCAGCCATGAGGCAATTACTTTGTTACAATTAATGGATATGGGGGTGAGAGGTGTGTCCTGGGGCATTCCCTTGTGCCCAACCCCAGTGAGGTCATCTTAGGTAAAGGCCCAATGAAGAGAAATGTTGTTGGCAGAAATAGATGGCAGTGCTGTGGCCTCCAACTCCAGGCAAACCACCACCACAAGCTGTGTGGGGGGGAAGAAAACCTTGATCATTCATTTCTGGAATGCAGCTAGCACTATGCCAGGCAAAGTGCTGGGTGCTGGACTAGTAAAGATGACATAGCTCAAAAATGTGGCCCCTGCTTTTAAGGCAATGACAGTTTACTAGGACAGGTAGACAGCAACTAAGACAATCTTACTAATTAATACAATATCATGGGTATTCACCTACAGATTAAAATAGTGATTTTTTTCCATCTCTTTAAAAAGAGAGATGGTCATTGTCATCAGAATAATTAGGGTTAGTAAGTCATCCAGAATCACAAGTGTGGCCTCCCTTAGAAGAATATAATTCAAGGCAGATTGGTATCATCAATGGCAACCTCTTTTCAAAGTGGGGGTTGGTGGGGAGTACAGCAGGAAGAGGAGGGTTGAATGTTTTAGAAGAAGAGAAGAGATCTGGTAGAATATGCGTCACCATGGGAAAAGGGTAGTGGATTATTTCCAAATTGGTGAGTGGTAGTTTCTTGAAGCAGTCCTCACTCATGAGCCCTGGAGCTATTCTGTGTCCTCAGCCTCTATGAGCAAACTAAAAGACCTAATGGCTAGAGATGCATTATTTTGAGCTGTAGTCAAGTACGCTTCCCCCTACTGCCCCTAAAATTATGCTTCCTGGAATTTCCTAGGGATACCTATTAATTCCTGGACCTACCTATAGAATAGCTTTAAAGGTAAGCTTCTTATCTCCTTTCAAAACAGACTAGGTTATACTCTGGTAACAATATAATCCAATATCTCAGTGGCTTAATAGAAGTTTCGTAAACACATCACAGTCCAATGAGGATTCCCCAGTCCTGAAGCTCTGTCTCCTGGAAGACACATCCTGCATCATTGCCTTGGAAGGGAAAAGAGAGCTAGAGGGTCAAGTTTTTAATGCCAAAAGTGGCTAATATCACATTGACCTTATTGCATAGTCCAAAATTCAGTCACATGACCTTGACCTATCTACAACAGAGGTTGGGAAATGTCTTCTTATATTCCCAAGTAGAAGAAATGGTGAGGAACACATAACATTTGTCCCTGCCATGCTTCCAAGTAATCCATGCTTCCCCTAAGCATTTCCCCAATCCATTGTTCAATGTCCCAAGTCCTTTTTATACTCTGAAGAAGAGTCTTGAATACCATCCATTTCTGATTGGACTTGAAGCACACAAGTATTGCCACAGTCTCTTTGGAGAGTGTCCTGCCACAGCCCAAATTGCTACTGCTCCATGTCCCTAAAGCAACAGGAATATGCAAGGTCTTAAATCCAAAAATCCCTGTCTAATTTAGGTGGAGCCCTTCTGTAGGATACCTAGATGATATCTGTGATTGCCATTGGAGCTACAGACTTCCCCCACACTGGACTATGGACCACAACCTCCCAAGGCCAGCCTCTGCTCAATCACCAGCATCTCTACACCATAGAAGTTGTACATTGAAATAAGACCAAGCCAGGAGGGCCACCTCCCACCCCAAGATACTTAGAGTCACTGAACACCCTAGAACTCATAGCAAGGAGGAAAAGAAGATCAGAGAGTCCTGAAGTGCTGGCCTTTCTGCTATGAGACAGGTATGGGATAAGTAGGGATCCCATTATATTCCTCCTCAAGTTAGAAAGAGATGCCTTAGTTGCACCACAAATTTTATAGGGAGAAAGCTCCAATTATAGTTATATGAACACAAAAAATGGTAATCAAATTATTCCAGTTGGGAAAGAAAGTTTTTTTGGTGTCAATAACTTGTGAAGCCAAAACAAACAAAAAAAAGAGAGTAATATTTTTTCCAAATTGAGCTGGGGTAGGGGGAGGAGAAATGGACATCTCAGGCAAAAAAAAAAAATTGCACATAGTGGGATGTTATAAATGAGCTTATAACTATCTCTCAGAAATGTAGGTCAAAAGCTAGACTGTTTAGCTGAATGGCAATAGAATCTCATGACCTTCACATTGGTAACTTGGTTTAAGTAGGCATAAGAGTTGCTTTCTGATTCATGATGCACCTTTGCAGAATGGCCATCAAATGACCTGGAGGAAAAGACAGAGCAGAGCGTCTAGGAATGCTGACTACATTCTAATGTGACGTCAGAAAGGTTGTGAAGGTGGCTGTGTACTAAGTGAGTTTCTAAGGGAAGCCTATGTAAGAGCAGCTGCAGAGAGCCAGAAGGAAAACTGTGCCTCCCTTGGCATACAAAGTTTGACAGGGCATCTTCTCCTCTACTCATCGAAGAAAGGAAAGAATTTTTGGCTGAGATTCAGAGCAAATATAAAGAGGAAGACCAAGATAATGACATCCACCTTTCATGTGCATTTCAAAATGGGGCTTTATTTATTCTTCTTTCAAGTAAGATGAAGTAAGGGCACCATCTTTCACTCAACGCTCAATGCTTTATGGTTTAATCCTTATAATGCCTGAAGTTCCATTAACCTCTCCATCTTACTGATAAGGAAATGGGGCTCTGAACAGGTAAAGGACTTATTCACGTTTCCCAGTTTATCTGAGGCAGAGCCATGATCAGTCCCAAGCTGATCTGAGTACAAAGCCCAAGATGTGGTCAACCAGGAGCCAGAATGAGCAACTGTGTGCTCTGAGAGACTGGCAAAAGCTGGGAATGAAATGGATCCCATTAGTAGGTTTTCTCCTGCTTTACCAGGAGGAAATGGGCGAAGGGACAGTTACAGTATCAGGGAGTTTATCCAAATCAGGGTTTCCTTTTCTCTCAGGAGGTGGCCACAGAGCATCTTTGAGTTTTTTCTCTAGAACATATTGTAACAACCATTCTTTCCACTTGGTAGCTGGTCTTATTTTAATTTCTGGGTGCAGCAACTTTTCGTTCTGAGCAAATTGCAACATTCAGCTTGCATGTCAAACATTGGTCCAGCAGAGTGTCTTAAGGGCTAAATGTTCAATGTGATGGAAAAAGGGTTAGCACTGATTTGCTGTGGAAAAGGTAGAATTTGCTTACCATATGTTAAACAGGAAAGTTCATTGCATTCATATGGCAGATTACCCTTTCTTCCACAGAATGGACGTGACATAGTATTTCATGAACAACTAATTTCTTCTGCAATGGAATGAACGCTTTCTGGGTTTAATTTAACTAAACATTTATATATAATAATATAATATAATATATATAATTAAAACAGTTTTGGTTAGAGAAGTCATGGGTTTAAAGAACAATCATACAAATAATACAGGATTCCCATTCACCACCCCGCCACTAACACTTGCATTGGCGTAGAAAATTTTACAATTGATGATACCATTTTCTTGTAATTCTACTATATTTTTGACAGTAGTTGCATTTGTTGCAATTGATGAAAGATTATTAAAGTAGTACTATTAACTAACATCCATAGTTTACTAGAGATTTTTTTCCCAACCTATTACTTTTATTATTTTCTTTTTATGCATGTCTTGATTTACTTATTTATTTTTAATGATACATCGTATATATTCACATACCATGTAATCATCCAAAGTGTACAATCCATGATTCATAATATCATCATGTAGCCGTGCATGTATCATCATAATTGACTTTTTTCTTTTTTGTGAAAAATAATATATACAGAAAAGCAATAAATTTCAAAGCGCATCACAGCAATTAGTTGTAGAACAGATTTCAGAGTTTGGTATGGGTTACAATTCCACAATTTTTGGTTTTCACATCTAACTGCTCTAAGATACTGGAGACTAACAGAAATATCAATATAATGATTCACCAATCATATTCTTTTGTTAAACCCTATCTTCTCTGTTTAACTCTACTATCACCTTTGATCTTTCTCCCACTCTTTAGGGATATTTGAGCTGTGCCCACTCTAACTTTTTCATGTTGGAAGGGGCTGTTGATAATATGGGACAGGGGTATAGAAATAGTTTATATTCTTGAGAGGCTGGCACCTCTGCATTTTAGGACTTAACTGGCCCAGGGGCCTATCTGGAGGTTGTAGGTTTCTGGAAAGTTATCCTAGTGCATGGAACCTTTGTAGAATCTTATATAATGTTCTGGGTGTTCTTTAGGATGGGTAGGAGTGGTTTTGGTTGGGGGTTGGAAAGCTATGATAGGTAGCAATGTCTAACTGAAGCTTGTGTAAGAATGACTTCCAGAGTAGCCTCTTGACTTTATATGAACTCTCTCAGCCACTGATACCTTATTTGTTATACTTCTTTTTCCCCTTTTGGTCAGAATGGCATTATTGATCCCATGGTGCCAGGGCTAGTCTCATCCCTGGGCGTCATCTCTCATGCTGCCAGTGAGGATTTCACTCCTGGATGTCATGTCCCACATAGTGGGGAGGGCAATGATTTCACTTGCAGAATTGGGTAGAGAGAGAGAGAGGCCTCATCTGAACAACAAAAGAGGTCCTCAGGAAGTATTCCAGTTTGCTAGCTGCTGGAATACAATATACCAGAAATGGAATGTCTTTTAAAAGGGGGATTTTATTAAGTTGCATGTTTATAGTTCCAAGGCCATGAAATTGTCCAAATTAAAGCAAATCTGTAGAAATTAAGACACCAACAAGATGTTACCTTCACTCAAGAAAGGTTGATGATGTTCAGCATTTCTCTCTCAACTGGAAAGACACATGGTGAACATGGTGATATCTGCTAGCTTTCTCTCCAGGCTTCTTGTTTCATGAAGCTGTCCTGGGGGCATTTTCCTTCTTCATCTCCAAAGGTCTTTGGCTGGTGGACTCTTGGTCTTATGACTCTGCTGGGGTTCTGCAGCTTTCTCCTCATTCTCAAAAGGGAACTCTCTTCAAAATGCTTCCTCTTTTAAAGGATTCCAGTAAACTAATCAAGACCCACCTGGAATTGGTGGAGTCACATCTCCCTCTAATACAATTGTGCAAGTCACATCTCTGCAGAGATAATCTAATCAAGTTTCCAACATGCAGTGCTGAATAGTGTTTAAAAGAAACAGTTGTTCCCACAAGATTGGATTAGGATTAAGGCATGGCTTTTCTCAGGTACATAAATCCTTTCAAACCAGCACAGGAAGTAACTCTTTGACATACCTATAGGTAGGCTAAGTGTCTCTGCTACATATATAAGCTTCACAAGAGCAAACCTCAAGTTCAAGGGCTTGGTCTATTGATTTGGGTATCCTCAATATTAACTAAACAAATATTTATTGTGAATCCACTCTGCAGCAGACATTGTGCTAGACTAGGGAACACAAAGATGAAGATCCTTGAGGGCACTCAGTTCAGTTGGCTAAAGTCTCAGGTAGGTAAATACCATTCTATCTGATGGGAGTTATAATAAACTGATAAGAGTTTAATGTGACCTTAGAGGTCATTGAGGGCTGTCAGAAAATCCTACATTAGTTGACTGCTAAGGATATGCATTCTTTTTTAGATGTGGCTAATTCACACTCACCTGCTGTAATTTTGTTTGGTGGCTATAGTGAAATGCTTTGTGTTATCTTTGATGCTGGCCACAGCTCTTCCCTGCAAACAGAATGCTATATAATCGTGGATAATAATGCTAGTCAATTACTGGGTATTTGTTATATACCCAGCATTAGAGTTGTCTAGCAGAAAATAAATGCTCAATAAAAGTCACCTATTATTATAGGGCTTTATTGCTTTTATTAACCCCCAAGCAACACGAGGAAGTAGATACAGTTATTATTCCAGCTTTATAGATAAAGAAACTGAGGCTCAGAAAGTCAATTACTTGTCCAAAGTAGATTAGATTTGTGGAGTTCTTTGTCCTTTTCTAAGCTTGTTTTTAACCCTTAATAGGGCTCATCTAGGACTAGGTTAGCACCCCTCCTAAGGTATAATCCTTTTGGCATCTGTAATGAAATCCTTGTATATTCAGCAAAATCTCTATAATTATGAATTTAACTAATTCTCCAGCCCCTGTGTGAGTTCTGACAACTTTTAAGATTAGAGTCCCCTGATGATTTTTCTTTCTAATATTTGTTCCTTGTCCAGCCTCTTGAAATTTCACCTTATGCTTGTACAGATTGCTGCTGAGTACTCCATTTTCTTCATACTTTCCTCTAACAAATTCTAGCCACCTTTACTTCCTCCCACGATGATCTCTTCCTCTTCCAATCAGGAGACCACCAGGCTGTTTCCATCCTGCCCCCTGGCCTGCAAGGATAATTGCAGGGCTCACCTTGTTCCCCTTATTTCAGGAATCAGAGTCCTGCACTGCCCATTGTCCAACAGCTGAAAACTATTGTTCTAAGTATTTTGTTCAGTTTTCTAGTTGGTTATGATAGGAAAGTAAGTCTGAAGATGGTTACTCCCTCATGACTGGCAGGTGACGTCCACCCAATATATAGCAATGTTCATAGGGTTTTAAGTAAAAAATAAAAATAAAAATTTCAATGCAACATATACAGTTTGACCACTTTACAAAAATATATAACTATGTTCTTGAAGAGGGTCTAAAAATATAAACATAAAATATTAACAGTAGTTTCAGGGTGGGTGAGATTATTACTTTTAATTTTTTCTTCTTTCAGCCTCTGATTGCAAACATACACTACTGAAGTAGCATAAAAAGGAAAGCTTTAGAGAAAAATTTTGAAATCAAAATTGTAACTAAAATAGGCCATGTATATTCATTATTAGAGTTGAGTGGTGGCAATCAGAATCAAGGCTGGCCTAGGAGCAAGTTTAATGGCACTACTTATGCATGTAAGGATCAGTTACTGCTGTTTAATTTAAACTAAATTGTTCTCTCGGACTGAAACTTTTTGACCCAAAGTGTTTCCTAATTATTTACAACAGCTTCTCCAAATTCCAACAACTCTTCCATCTCACAAAGGGTTTCTGCTTAAAGCTGTTCTTAATATATTTGTCCCTTAACCTAAATATGTTTTTAATTGTATTGATCATTTGTTTGAAATTTGCTCTCTTTTTTTTTTCTTTTTGCCCCCCGCCCCCGGGCCTGTTCTATTCTGAAAAGGCAAAAATGAAGTTGAAATTTACTACTATGGATCAACCCCTGTAGTCTCTTTCACACCCTTTATCCTCTTTAGCCCTCAAAATAACATTAAGTATTTTAATTTCCATTTTGGAAATGTGAACTGTAAGTCTCAGAGAGGGAAAAGGACTTTCCCAAGATTGTGAAACTAGTAAACAGATGAATCCAGGACTGACCTCTGGACTCCAGATGTATTTTGCAACTTACAGGAAGACTATTATATAAGAAATAGGTGGATGTGCACCCTTAAGGGCCTATGGAAAACTTGCTTCATGTGTGTGGATTACCATGATGATGCCACAAATGCTATGGCACAGTCCCTGCTTGCTGAGGCTCAGTCTAATGAAGAAGTCAAGCGAAGAATGAGTGGGAGGCATCAACCGGGCCTTGGAGATCACAGCTTCCTGGGAGAGGTGACAACTGATGTAGGTTTAAAGGATGGACAAGAACACACAATTCAAAGTATAGAGAAAAGCATTCCAGCCAGGAGGAAAAGAGTGGACAAGGACACAGAGGACAGAGAAAACAGAGCTCGTGCAGAGTAACTCAATGTGGTTGAAGAAGAGAGAGTGAGCAACAGAGCAAGCAGGCAGGAGGATACAGAAAATTAATCAAGAGGAGGTAGAAGCAGCCAGCATTCAAATGCAAGAATTCTGAATTCCTTTCCCATTCTCCCTTTCTCACAGTTTCTTTTCTTTGTCCTTACCCAACTGAGGGAACAGTTTTGTGAGAGTTCCCTTAGGGTTAGCTTTCACCTGCTGTGATAGAGCAAACTAGCGCCTGCCACAAAGCAGGCCAGCCCACAACAAATAATGCAAGGTCAGAAAATGACTTTCTGTCCATGTGCAGCCCCATTCCATCCCTCCCATCCCCACAACACTAACAAGAAAATAAGAATGTCTGCCCAGCTGTCCTGCTTGATGTCACTGGGTAAATTATCTTTTACTAAGGATCTGTAATTGTTTTTTACTGAGCTGTGACCTAAATTTAGTGGTACTGAGGAGGGAGCTCCAGCCAACAGGATTTCCCTGGGAACATGATGAAGTTCCTGTATCAATTCAATTCATTAACTAGAAAGAGAGAACATGCAGCCAAGGTTTTTCTTCCTTTCTTCAATAAATTGTTTGTTTGTTTAACTTGACCAGAGTTTTTCTAGGATCTAGTCTGAAAGTCCATAAGGGAAAAAGACATCAGAGCTTATTCAAATACTTCCTGAGGCATTAACTCCAGGACAGAAACCAGATTACATGAAGTAGATCTGATTTTTCTACTGCTAGGGAACCTGGGTTTACTCACTGGATATTTTCACCCTGAGGGGAAGAAAATTTCCCTCTTGTCTCTCTAGTACACCTTAAACTAAAAAGGGATTATCTATAAAATATGTGAGAATAACCTCCAGGGTAATCTCTCGACTTTGTTTGACTCTCTCAGCCACTGACACTTTATTTTGTTTCATTTCTTTCTTCCCCTTTTTGGTCAAGAAGGTTTTCTCAATCCCTTGATGCTAAGTGACAGCTCTTTCTAGGATTTCTGTCCCACATTGCCTGGGAGGTTTACAACCCTGGGAATCATGTCCCACATAGAGAGAGGGAGGGTGGTGAGTTTGCTTGTCATGTTAGCTGAGAAAGAGATAGGCCACATCTGAGCAACAAAAGAGGTTCTCTAGGGGTGACTCTTAGGCCTCATTTTAGGTAGGCTTAGCCTATCCTTTGTGGGGATAATTTTCATATGAACAAACCCCAATAGGGCTCGGCCTATTGATTTGGTTGTCCCCAAATTGTCCCCTATTGATTTGCTTGTGAGAAGACTATGTCTTCTGACCCCAAATCCAGTGTTCTCTCCCCCAAGACAGTGTTCTGTCTTGGCTTTTGACAGAATGGGCTGATGGGCAGGAAGACTTTGGATCTCTGGGGCAGATGCACTGGGTGGAACTTCATAGATTGGTCCCCATATAAATGGGAAGAAAACAACCCTCAACTTGAACATCTACCATCATTTTTGGATAGCAATTCCCCAAAAGATTTGCTCCATGGCTGCTGCTTCTGTGGCCCTGGCTGGAGCCCCCTTGTGGCTGCTCTTACTGTTTCATCATCCCATGAAACCTTATATGAAGACTAGAAAAGCATTTGGAAGAGGAAACATGTTCTACAACATGGCCTCAAGTTTATTCTTAGTTGGGAGGCTCCATATATCCTGATGTTAATTTACACTGACATTATCTCAATTGAGTTTCATAGCAGCCTGGAGAGGCTGACTGAGCAGGTAACATTACCCCCCTTTTATAAATTCATAAAGTGAGGCTTAGAAATTTGAGTCCCAGGTTCGAGGTCACAACAGCAATGAGTGGGAGAAGCTAGTGTAAACCCTTGATTTCTTGGCTCCTAGCCTAGTATTTTTCCCATTCTGCTGTGATGACTGTTGAGATTTGCCTCCATGATTACAAAAGTCCTGTGTCAAATCATGACTCAAGATGGGAGCTTGAATCTGAAGGTGGATCTACTTGGGAAGAACCATCACTGTATCTTGAAAGAAGAGCATCCTCTATGAATCAGATCTGGGTTCTAGTCTCAACTCTGGCCTACATGACTGGGCAACATTGGGCAAGTCATTTCACCTGTGTCAGCCTCAGTCTCCAAAGCTATAGAATGGAAGCTGTAGTTGGGAAAGAGAATAAAGCCTGCTACTTTCCTTTAGCTGACATTTTGAAGCAGTCAATAAGATGGTACTGATAAAAATGGCTTTGGTATAAAATGCTTCACAACTCCCTGCATTATTTTAATCCTTCAGAGCACTTTGTGACTTACAGAGTATATTCACAGGCACTATACAAATGGACTCATACAAAAACCCTAGTCAAGACACACATGAGGTAAATGTGAAGTGTTATTTCTACCTCTAATTTTTAAAAGGAGAATAAGTGAGCTTAGGTATGAGAACAGATTTCACCCAAGGTCAGCATGGTATAGACTGACCTTGAACTTAGAGCAAAGTCTTCTGTCTCCAGTGCAAGATCCACAAATTCAAATACCTTTAGGGCTTATGTTAAGGAACATAAATGAATGAAGTTGGGTGAAATAGGATGGCAAATGACCTAGAGTCAGGGAAGCAATAAGGAGGGAAGGGCCTGTAGTGAGTGAACTGGAGAGAGCATAGCTCAGTTAAAAGAGGGAGGAGCAGCTCATCTCAAACCAGTTGCCATGTAACATTAGACAAAGGGTGTTCAGAACTCCCAGTGATTCAATACAAGCTAGAAATCCAGATGTTTATGCAAATTTGTAGCAATTAGAAAACATTGACAATTAACCAAACATGACACATTTTTGGCCCAGCACCATTCAATCCAAATAAAATGCATCTCTGGTCCACATGCTCTGGACAGTTTGCTTCCTACTCTCACACATTGCTCCAAACTTAGGTATTCTCACATAAGTATGTAAAGGAAAGACAGTGTGGTTTAACAAAAGGTCTGGGTTCAAATACTTCCTCTGGCATGAACTAGCTGAATGGCCTTCAACAAGTCCCTCTGCCTCTCTTTATCTTAGTCCCCCTATCTGTAAATGGGATGCGGGGGTGAGGGGGGGTTGATAACAGTCCTTATCCTTGAAGGTGGAGGTGAGGATTGTGGATTAATGTATGTGAATCATGTAGAATAGCTCCTGACACATAGTAAGAGATATATAAGCATCAGTGCTTACATCTCTCATCCCATGATGAACACTGCCTAGAAAATATCTTTCCCAAGTAGCAACTCAATCATTTTTATTCTATATTTAGTATTTGTGCCACATTATAACATCTTCCTTCTGGTTAGAGTAGTCTGATGTTATTTTGTTTACCCTGACCTTGGAAAAGACAAAGCAATTTAAAACATATCCTCAGGGAGCTAACAATTTAACTGGGAATGCTCATCCAGTTTCCCCAAAATCCAACCAGGACTTCTCCCTTCACAGCTGCATTGAAGAGCTTCCTTCCTGGCTTGTGTCTCCTAAAAGGGGAAACTACTGCAAGGTCTCTAAGAGGAAGGAAAGGGGACCTTTTTAATTAGCTTTCTCTTTTGAATGACGCCACCACAGCCCTGATTCATTTCCATGAATTGAAAAAAATATGAGGGGGTGGTAAGCTCTTCTGTGTAAGGATGAATTAAAACTGTCAGGAGAGCACAGATTACAGAAAAGCTGAAGTTGGAGAAAATAGCCAAGTGAACTTGGCCATCCCCATAACTCCCATACAGGCCAGGAAGTGATGTCAAAATCTAAATTTAAAATGGAGGCGGCAAAATGTCTGCTTCCATGATAGGAAACTGGAGGCCAAAAGAGTGATGGAAATGCAAGTCTGACCCTTGGTGTTCTATCGTGTACCAACTGGTACATATGGAAATTTTCATGAAAGGATCTCCTCTCTGCTGCCCTATTTCTCTCTGTAATATTCCACAGATTTTCTGCTCAAGTCATTGTGTATGTGTGTCTGTGTGACAACAGGCAATCACGTGAGTTTACACATGCTAAGGCAGCCTTCTAACTGCTTACCATGGTCTCTTGAGAATCTTTATTCCATGACAAACTAGTGTGTCCCAGGGGAGACCAAAGAGGAGAAAGAATCACACCCATGAGTCAGGAAACCACTCCATTTCTGTAGTACATTCAACACACCAGTTCAGTACTGATGCACTGAAAGCCTTACCTCCCCTATCTTCATGCCAGTCTGCTAAAGAAATAGATGTTATTGTTTCCATGTCATAAATGAACCCAAAGAAGTCAGTATTTCACCCTGGTCACAAAGCTACTGAGCAATATTTAAGTTAGGTCTGACTTCTTCAAGAGCTTATGCTCTTTTTCCTGCCCTATGAAA
>PVIY010043198.1:0-20451 GCA_004026745.1 Myrmecophaga tridactyla
AAAAAAAAAAAACAATGAAATTTTGCTCATGAAAATGTTTGAAAAGGTTAGATAATACATGGTCAAATTTTAAATACATACATAATTTTTTTTATTTTAGTACATTTTTCTTTCATCCCTTAGGTTCCCGCATCAGCCTAAATCCTTCCAGCATTAAGAGCTGTGCTCTATTAATTTATGAAAAAAGAAAACCCTAAAACCTCACTGGAAGTTCTTCAGGTTCAGCCACAACCAAACCATCTTAGCCTTGTTTCCTCTCTCCACTTCTTAGAATTTCAGCTCATTTATTTCCTCTGCAAACTAACTTCCAACACAACCAGTGACCAAAAGAGTTACCAGAATGCAAAAGTGTTGCTTTCAAAACTCCTACAGGCAACTTCCTGAGAGTCACAAAATCAGATAATGGAAAGCCCAATCTTCCTCACCGCCTAGGATGCCCCACCCGTTCCCATCATCTAGTAAATTTACCAATAAAAATTCTAAGAACTAGAAGGACCCAAAAATACAGACCATGGTACTGTGTGTGCAAATGGGAAATATTCATAATTTACTTACTAACTTCTCCATCCCTCTGCCTTTATTTTTTTAAACAGATTCTTGGACTTGGTTTTTTGACAGAGTCATCCTTACTTTCCTTCAAGATGACAAACAGTTCTTTCTTTTGCCCAGTGTACAGAGATCTGGAGCCATTCACATATTTTTTTTATTTAGTTTTCCTTGTCGGAATTATTGGAAGTTGTTTTGCAGCCTGGGCTTTCATACAAAAAAACACCAATCACAGGTGTGTAAGCATATACTTAATTAATTTGCTTACAGCTGATTTCCTGCTAACTCTGGCATTACCAGTAAAAATTGCTGTGGACTTGGGTGTGGCACCCTGGAAGCTAAGGATATTCCACTGCCAAGTAACAGCCTGCCTTATCTATATTAACATGTACTTATCAATTATCTTCTTGGCATTTGTCAGTATTGATCGCTGTCTTCAGTTGATGCACAGCTCCAAGATTTATCGAATACAAGAACCTGGATTTGCTAAAATGATGTCAGCTGTTGTGTGGCTAATGGTCCTTCTCATAATGGTACCAAACATGCTGATTCCCATCAAAGACATCACGGAAAAGCCAAATGTGGGATGTATGGAATTCAAGAAGGAGTTTGGAAGAAATTGGCATTTGCTCACAAATTTCATATGTGTGGCTATATTTTTCAATTTCTCAGCCATCATTTTAATATCCAATTGTCTTGTAATTCGACAACTCTACAGAAACAAAGATAATGAAAATTATCCACATGTGAAAAGAACTCTCATCAACATACTTTTAGTGACCGCGGGCTATATCATATGTTTTGTTCCTTACCACATTGTTCGGATCCCATACACACTCAGCCAGACAGAAGTCATATCCAACTGCACAACCAGGATTTCACTCTTCAAAGCCAAGGAGGCCACACTGCTGCTGGCTGTGTCGAATCTGTGCTTTGATCCCATCTTATACTATCATCTCTCAAAAGCATTCCGCTTAAAGGTCACTGAAACTTTTGCCTCACATAAGGAGACCAAGGCTCAAAAGGAAAAAGTAAGATGTGAAAATGATGCATAAGACGCAGAATTTTTCATATGTGATCATTTCCTGCCCTACTGGACAATAAGTACAAAACTACTGGGAAAGGGGTGGGGACTTGGGAAATGAGAACCTCAGCAAGCAGAAATAAAGATAGTTAGCAAATGAGGCCTGGTTTATTTAGAAACCGTTTCTAAATGCAAAGCAAGCTGTACCCTTGTGGTTGTTGATACTTCTTAACCCAAATATTTGTAAAAAGACTAAAAAAATCTCAAACCAATCAAAAACCCTGCATTATCTTTGAAATCCAAATGAAGTCTATAAAAGAGTCAGAGATACTCATGAGGTCTTCATTAAAATGCCTAGAAGTGACTTCTTGATAAAAATAATGCAAAATGACCTCTACGTTAGTTGCGAGAAAACCGTTTGCAACACAATTTTAAAAGCCTTCTGGTCATTTTGAAAAAAGAAAAGACTGGTTTTAACATGAAATGACCTGCGCCTGATTTTAAATACATGACTTCACTTCAAAGACGGCAACTTTTCAGCTCACTATTCATTTTCACATCTAATTTCTTTCTGACAAAGTTAACTAAAAATTTTTATTTATGAAAAGGCTTGGAAATACATGAAAGGTTTTAATGTACTATATATAGTTCTATTCTACTTGTAGGTTATAAATAAAAGTTCGCTGCTGTCAGTAATGAGAAGCTGTTGATTTCTTATTTTGTAGTAATATGAAAGAGATAATACTTTCAGGGGGCATTCTGAAATAATATTAACTACAGAAACTATTGTTTTGGAGTTAGAAACTCATCGCAAAGGTAGGGAAAAACAGCACAAGTCAACAGCTTAAAGTAGGCACACCAATTCCAGGAAGGCTGATAGGTGCTGCTCAGATCTCAAAAACAGGAGTCTGACCCCACATGGTGCAGCAGTTTACAAGTCAGCCAGCCTCGAGGTTCACAATCCTTCCATTGAATTCAATAGATCAAGGATTCAATAGATGGTATTTTAAAAAGACTTCTCAGGAAAAGAAGATCAGGAATATCTAGGTAAACACACATGACACTTCGTGTTTGTTTATTTTAAATTTCGTCAAAGTTCATATTTAAACAATTGGTAATCCATTTGCATCTGCTGCAGTGATGAAGAGATAAGCAGTGTTCTTGGAAGCTAAGAAAACAAGTTTGATTCCAAACACATTTTTAGCTCTGCACTGACAAGAATTATTTTCTGTGGCTTTAATCCAAGACAACTCCTGGCTACAGTTTCACAAATACCTTCTCAGAGCCTGAGGAAAATAAATAAGAAAATCCAAAGCACTGTCTATAGTTAAAAACTTATCATGTGTATGGAAAAATTGTCACTAGCCAGCAGTAATAGTAGAAACCCCCCATCAGCACCTAATATTAAATCACTTTTCTGACACAGTGTAAATGACTTACCTAAGATGCAGGCTGGTAGACTGCCTATACGTTAGAATCTGTGCTTGGTGGCAGCCTAAGGAAATTGATTACGGATGGGCAGATCAAGACATTATTTATATAATAGCACACATGAAACTAGGTCACTTTTCAAAATCTTTTGGTGAAGCCCCCTTTAGTCTGTCCCCTTGACCGTCACTCATCAAGGTCACATCTTTGAGACAGGAAAAAAAATATTGGTTTTGACCATGTTCACATGCCCCTCCCATACACATTTCAATAATCAAATTTTCCCTCACTATTAGGGAAGATAACCAGACTTTCTACAGCATTCCTAATGCAAATGGTCTACTAATACACCCATTCACCACCACCGCTTATTGATACTTTATTCTGAATAACACTCATTATAAAGGGGAGAGGGAGGCGGGGGTGAAGGACTGTTTAAAAACTGCATCCTACAACAAAAACAAACGCCAAGCAGTTCTTTTTTTTGTTTTGGCACAGGCAGGCTCCAGGAATCGAACCCGGGTCTCCAGCATGGCAGGTGAGAATTCTGCCACTGAGCCACTGCTGCACCGCCCAAGCAGTTCTTTTATGATTGCATTATAGCAGGATCATGTCATCATTCATCTTGAGACCTGCTTAGGAGAAATAATTTCAAGCTCTTTTCCTTTAAGAAAGTAGAATGCTAAATGCTGGGAACTACTATGTAGCCCAGGATCACGTAAACCGCAGAGTGCCGTTCATGCCTGGGCAGTGACCTGGAGGAGAGAACGTGCAAAGCTCTGCTCGCCTGAGAGATGGGCACATGCCCTCAAGCCGGTTTCAACAATTTTCAACATTTTTCCCTATTTGCATCATTTAGCGCTTTTTTCTTTTTCTTTGATAAATTTTATTTTGGAATAATCTGACATGTACAAAAATGCTGAAAAGTCTACAGGGAGTTTTCATTTACCCTTCACCTAGTTTCCTCTAATGTTAATGCCTTATATAACTGTAATAAATTTATCAAAACCAAGAAACTAACATTGGTACATGACTAGTAACTAAAATCTGGATTTTAATACCAGCTTCCCTTCTTTTTTTTTTAATATATATATATATTTTTTAACTTGCATATGGGCAGGAGGCACCAGGGATCGAACTCCAGACCTCCAGCACGGCAGGTCGGAGCTCTGCCTGCTGAGCCACGGCAGCCGCCCAGCTTCCCTTCTTTTGAGGCTGAATGTTTTACACAAATCCCAGACATCATGAAAATTCATGCATCAATTACTCAAGATACAACCCTAAATTTTATTTATATATAATAAATATACATAATTATATGTATATATTTATAGAACCCTCTCTGTTGCCCTAAAGAAACTGTGAGATTATTCCATGATACTGAAAATTAGTGACACCTACAGTTGAAAATTGCTGGTTTATTCAGTCAGTGATGAACAATAATTTTAGCAAGTTTTGAAATAGCCTTGGAGAAAGAAAACATAATCAAAATGGGCATTTAATCATAATAATAAAAAGCATGGGTTTAGTATTTCAAAAGTTATTTTGGAGGATTTCCTGAAATAATAAAAAATTTAAGAGAAGATTTAGTTTGCAGATCCAAACTCCCCAAAGACATCCAGGAAATAACACAGTATACCTTACAATTATATTTTAATGCATAAAAGGAGGGCTTAATTAAAAAAATGGCTCATTGAACTGGCACTTTAAATTAAATTCCAGGAAAAAAAATTACGGAACCCAAGAATAAAACATGCTTTAGAATTCTGACACAGTTTTCATTACTAATTATCAAAAAACAATCCAGAACTTGCTCACCTGGAGAAACTTGGGGATCTTGTTTCACATTGGAAGTGCACCCATCACTCCGTTATGACTCAAACACTAAATTTTCTGCCAACCATTTTCCATGTGCCATTCAGTTCTTCAACTCAAAAGATCCAAATTCAAGTTAATCTCATCACGTACAGCCTCTTCCATGAAGCCTTACCCAATACTGTAACCAGATGTTCTTGCTCCCGCCAATATTCATTCTTTGAGTACCTGTATGTGCCAGGCAGTGAGCCAAGCATAAGGGACCCAGGAATGTCCAACACTTTACCTTCCGGGGACACCTGGTTTTTAACTCATTCGTTGCTTTATTTTATCAGGTGTCATTTTATAGACATTTGCTTCCTCCTATCTTACCTCATTCATCTTATTCCTGCCCACAGGCATTTCTTACTCATCTAACACCAAAAGTACCTACCACAATGCAGTACACACACAGATCATTCAGTAAGTGACTTTTAAATTCAAGCAGCAGACGGTGGACACAGAACATGGCTTTAGCTCTGGCCCCAACAACCCAACCCCTGTTGCTTTTGCCAGCACATCCTGTGCTGCTCCACTCCAGACCTTCGTGGCCCTCTTGGATGTGGGAGAACGCTATACCATCTTTCACTCCGGCTTCCACTTTGATGTAGAATGATTCTGACCAGAACTCCTCTCTTCAGGTGGTCGGACCTGGGCACTGGCCAGGCTACGACCCTCTCTGTGGATGGGGCAGCCTATACCATCTGCGTTACTGGCTCTCCCATCATTGGGGGAAGAATGAAGGCCCCAGCATCAAGACCAAAATCTGGTCAGTATCATCTTCTGTGAGGCTGTGGCCATCCACGACATCATCATGGCAACTGTCATTAGTAACATGGCTGAGCCTTTCAGTGCCAATGACCCTGAGCTATCGGCCCTCAGAACTACCATACAAACTACTCCATGCTTAGGGCTGGCCTCACATGAGCTCCTACAGCTTCTCGTGTGGAGTCTGTGTGGGCGTCACGGGCAGTGGAGCTGTGCTTGTGACTCAGAACCCCAGCCCCTTTTTAAGATTCTCACTGTGGAGCTCTTTGCCTTTTGGGCTCACTGTCGCAATGCTCCAGATCTCCAGAGTGAAGGTGGGCACTGGATGACCTGTATGGGTGAGGATGTGCCCCACTCTTATTTATCCGTGGCTTTCCTGGGACAGTTCAGTGTCAGGGACCTTGCTGTGCTACCTTCTACCACCTGTTGACTTGGACGCACTGTCTGGCTGGACCCTTAGTGTGGGGAATGGGCACTAAGAGCCGTGCACCCATGTCCCCTCACCTTCATCTTCCACCCATCTCCCCAGGCCTTGTGAAATCAATGTAGTATTTATCCAAGAAAAAAAAACATGGAGGTAGGAAAACTAATATTTGAGATCATTTGCCATGACTTGAGTGCTTTTGATGAAAGAAAACTAATTAAAAGGAAAGTCCATTTAATCCAGCAAGCCACTATAATCACAGCAGAAAGTCACTTTTCTAGCTTCATTTACATAAATACATATGATCAGAATTGTAACAAAAGGAACAGCAAATGCAAAACCTACCCACTATCACCTGTATTATCAGATAAGCATCAGACACCATAATAAAACAATCAGGGGGTGAATGATGGAAGAAATGACTTACCAGAGGTAGAGGAAAGTGGGTTGCATACTGCAGGTGACGGAGGAGGTCATAATTAGATGGAAAAATTAACTCCCTCGGTTTTTCCCTCTTCACCAACTTCTCACCATTAACTGACATTCTTCTGCCCAAGGAAGGGTTGGCATTCTCACAGGACTCTCCAGGCATTGGAGAAAAAATCTAAGTCATGTAAGACAAATGGTGGCGATTGTCAACGAAAAAGGGCAAAACCAGGCCACAGTGATAGTTTCAAACACAAGACACTCATGCAATACCTTTCCCCTACTGAACTACTGACCAAATTAAACATATAGAAATTTTGTTGTTTTCTACAAAATCCATATTCAGATCAGTAGGAGTATGTCAACGTTAGTCCCATTTTGAAGATGATCAAATGACAACCACACACATGTAAGAAATGCACGTGGTTACACAACCTTGAGGACTAGAGGTAAAATCAGACCAATGTTTTCCTCACAGGACTACATTACCCACAACAACACAGAAATAATTACCCAATAAAACTAATGAATAATAGGCATAGAGTCTGTACCCCAAACAGTAAGTGTTTTGCAAAAAATTATGCATTGAGGTTCATGAGAAAGAGCACATAATCATGCTGAGATAAGGAAGAATAATCTATGTTTCCAGGGCCAGCAAAGGTATTATTTAGGAGCTAAAGACAGACTATCATGATGAAACTACACTCACATATTCCTGACACATGATCATCTCAAAATGAATAGAACAGCCATGGTTCACTCAATTAGGAGAACAGGAGGGTTAAATTACAAAGAAGGTGATGCAGCCAAAAGTGAAGATGAACTGAAGCGAGATAACTGCATGCAATGATGATAGTGCCTAGGGGCTGGATGCAATAGGCTCACATTTACATCAGAAGCACATGAGTCCTTCCAGGAACACGGGGCAACAAACAGAAGGATGGGACAAGTCAGGGGGCCAACAGTCAATAAAAATTCGAAAGTTGAACCTACTGGAAATTCCGAACCAAAGTCAGTTTTAAAGTCACTCTTGTCTACTTCATCAAAAATGTTAGTGGTTCCTGAGTCAATGCCCATATGCGCCATAATACTTTGCTCCTGATAATTGCCAGAGAAAGAAAGTCATGTTGTAACTTTTTTGGTTCATTATGAAACTAAAACATGACAATGAATTTACTGATCATCTTATTTCTTTTTTTCCCTATTATCTTTTGTCCCCCTGGAAACCGAAAAAAATTTGAGGTATGTGTTGCTTTGTTCTTTTCCCTCAAGATAAGAAAATTTTAATTTCCATGGTATTTTAAAGGAAAAGCACACAAACTTCCTGATTTAAAACAAACTGTCCATAATTTCTTTCTTTGGGCTCTTCCCAGTCACATGCTCGTCAACATAAGAAAAGTTTAAGATCCCTAAAACATAAGATATTTTACTATCAAGGAAAAGAAAAAGCGGAAGCACAGAAAAAAATATAACAAGGTGAAGTAACTTTAGTTTTAACCCTGTAAACTTCTATTGCGGACAAATTAAGAAACAAAAGTATTCATATTTTTTAAAATCCTGTACTATTTATTTAGATAACAAATCTTAAAACTTTTAAAGACTATGAATACATGTTTGCAATTTTAAAGTCAGGTGTTTTCTCTAGTAAACTGTAAAAAATATCACAATGGTATATGCTTAATCTCTCATAGAACCAATATGAGGAGTCATCTTTTTTAAGGAATTGTCACACTCTCTCATCATTTTCTACTAAAATACTCATCAACCATCTTTACTTTCCGTGCCTTGAAAACTTTTTGCAAATACCTGGAACAATGTCCAAAATATCAGAACTTAGTAGAAAATTACAGTCACTCTCACAACTTAAAATAATTTGTTGAAAAGAACAATTGTATAACACTTGATTCTTTTGTTTTTTTTCACTATCATACCACTCAGTTTTATTTTGTTTTACAGCACTTAACCCATAAATAAGTGATCTGAAGTGATTTTTCCATTTTCAAATGCAGACTTCTCTACTTTGTCTTCCTATTTAGTTCCTCAAATAAAAGGAAAGTAAGAATATGCAAAATATAACCTGCTGTAAGTTTAATTAAATCAGGTACTGCAATATCTGGGGAAAGACTACAATGTAGCAGTGTAATTCCCCCCATGGAATGTAAATCTAAACTGCTTTGAAGAGGGTAGGTACTGAAATACTTACAGAATGGATGCTTTACTATGAATAAACATTTGAGAAAGCGATTACATTTTAATTAACTGAAAGAAAATACGGTGTGTACAATTAAAACAGTTTCCCATTATGTATAAAAGAATGATATAAGTAAAGAATTAGAGAAAGTAACGAAGTGGGAGAAAGTAGTCAATATGGAGAAAGATTTTCCTAAGAATCAAACTCAGCTTGGACTTCAGGGCCAAAGCCAGCTACATTTTGAAGCACATGATGGTTAAAATGGAGGCTAGAAACACCTAAAATTGGAAGCATAGAATTCCAATCAAATTTAAGAATTTATGGCCTATCAAATCTTCCATTAACATGTTTAAAGTAGTAAGATAAACTTCTGGAAGACATACAATGTCCAAATATCCCTCAGGAGTGAGGAGTAGAGGTAAGTGAGATTTGTGGCAAGAGAATAAAACTAAAATAAAAAGCAACTGCCCCTGAACCTCCAAATAATCCATACTGAAAGGTGGTTCCACAGCAGTTATGTTTCTTGTGGGGCTGAGCAGCCCCCGAGGACCGTACCTCCATTTTCGCCTCATGGTCCTTGGAGTAGGGTTCATCCACGTTTTCTCCCGCTGGGGACCGGGGCCGCGTCGAGGCGGTGACAGACAGGTCCCCCCGAGAGATGAGGGTGCACATGTACGCGTCGTGGGAGAAGACGTCGTGGCGGATAAACTCACAGAACAGCAGGACCAGGTTCACAAACTCTACCTTTTCACACTCGCTGTTTGGATCAGCTGTCGAGAAACAAACCCAGTCATTAACTCAGTTTGCCTGACACAGTGGAAAAGACAGCCAAATACTAAAACTTACCCTTTCCACAATCTGCTTTTTTTTT
Source organism: Myrmecophaga tridactyla (assembly GCA_004026745.1). Classification (NCBI taxonomy): domain Eukaryota; kingdom Metazoa; phylum Chordata; class Mammalia; order Pilosa; family Myrmecophagidae; genus Myrmecophaga; species Myrmecophaga tridactyla. The sequence continues at coordinate 9,533 of PVIY010043198.1, forward strand.
TTTTTTTTAAATATAAGACTTACTGGAAGATTTTCTAGGAGGCGTTCACCTTTTATACAGAAGTGACATGTAGATCCTGACTGTTCCACAATTAATGAGCACAATTTTAGATTTAATGGTACCAGTCCCTGAAAAATGACTTACCACGTAAGTAACATAACCATACAGGTGAATGCATGAATGAATGAAAGGAAGGCAGGCAGGCAAGAAGGGACAGAATGCTGTCCTCTGGTTTCACTATTAAAACAGTTCTGGACTCCTGTTCAGTCCTTGAATGCACGCGTCTTGTGTGTAGGGTTATGTGTGTACACTTACTCCAAGGTGACCTCACAACAGAAACACGATTCAAAATGGTTTTGAAAAAAGGGGGAAATGGAATAACAAGGACATACAGATGGAGCTGTGCAGTCTTTTTTCTTATCAAAAACCAGTCTTAAATTTACATAATGACTTTCAATACTGTTTAAGTACACTTGAAAGCTTCATATCCGTACGTCTGAGATAAGGTTAAAAAATTTTAAGATTAAACCTGCAGAGTTCAAACACTAATACCACCACACACATACAAACCCCAGTAGGAGACTAGCACATTTCTGCGAGGAACATTAATAAGTTCAGTTCCCTTAACCTCACACCTAAATGCTGCCTGCTACCAAAGCTCACTGACAAGCTGCCCCCACATAGAAATAGAGCAGCTTTCTTTGACAGCAGTTAAACATGATGCAGAAGAACAAGCAAAGGGGTATAAGGAGGAAGTTTTTCACAAAGAGAAAAGAGGAATAGAGATAAGAAGAGAGAAGCAAAGGGCAAAAGTATACATTTCCAAGGATACAAAATTGAGTTGGAACTGCCTGAAAATATATTTTCTACTATTGGGGAAGCCCTATAACTAAAACGTTCATTTTCTGCGCCTTTTGCCATGTATTTACTGCTCCCTCCTTATTTCAATTACCAGCTTGGCTCCGGCTCTTGCTCTACTCCTAGGCTAGAAAAGCCAATGAATAAGTAAAGATAAAGGCCCTGTCCTAGAGCACTTCACTGCCAGGCCTCACTCGACCCAAAATGAGGCCATGGCCCCTCACAGGGGACTCAAAGCAGAACTGTTTTACACCTCCCCCACAAACGTTCCTCTTTCCCCTCTTCCCCTCTTCTCTTCCCCATCTCATCAATGTTGTACTCTTTCCCATTCGTCTTTCTGTTTTCATCTCTACCCTCAAACCCTCCCTGATGTATTTTGTTACCCGGAAGCCCAAGACATCAAAGATTACTTAGTGCACACAAATGATTATTTTTTTTAAGTATCTATCCTTGGTTTGAACCCATGGGTGGTTTCTTATTTCCCACACAACCAACTCCCTGCCAAAAATAAAAGGCAAGAAAAAGAATTAAAGACAAGAGTGCAGTGAAGTGGCCTACCATCATCTGTATAAACTATTTCTTTGTACCAAGGCCCCAGTTGTAAGGTAGTTTTGATTTGACATTATTATTATTATTATTATTATTATTATTTCCTTTTAAAAGGACAAATTAGCAAATAAATTTAGAATGCAAATCAGAGACAAACCCATATCACAATATACCGTGAAACCCCACAAGATCCTGTATCCTCTATTTTCGTAAAAAAAGACTCTACAAAGAGGAAAAGAGTCCACCACAGTTAAAAGTGACGTCACTTTCACTTTTAAAATTACTAAAGCTTTGAAAATTTTAAGTCCTTTGAAGCTTGAGGATGTTCCCTGACTTTCATGTTCCTTAAAAGTCCCCACTGAAAACATGCTACAAAATTTAATTTTGTTCACTAAAACATATTTTATGTTCATTGCCAAGAAGTTTAGGTAAGACATAAAAAAAAAAAAAAAAAAAAAAAAGAGGAGAAAAAGAAAGGGTATACAACTCAAAAAACTGGCAACTCCTACATTAAAATCCTGAAGCAAACTTTACTTACATAATGAGGGGGCCTGTGTATCTAAAAACCTTAGTAGAACATTCTGGAAAACAGGCAAACTAGATCCAGCAAGAGATGCTGAAGAAATGGACTCCTTCTCATCTAAGACCTCTGATTCACCACATCTCTACAGATCAAAAATAAACAAGCAGAGTTAATTACAGAGGACAAAAATAGTCACGATGAGTCATGAATGTGTTAGTTTTTTTTTATTAACATTTAAATTCTCAGACACAATATGTAAATTAATTGAGATTTCTGCGCTTATTTGAGGGCCAGCATCATAGGTAAACATGACTTCTAAAAGTTAGGGGAAAGTACCTCAGAACAATTCAAATGATTTCAAAACATTATTTAACACGAATAGATAACATAGGTTCAGCATGAGCGCCTGTAGAATGTATAATATAGTATAATAATTTATTCATCTCTATGCAAAATTTCTAAAAATAATCTGAGGCTGCCTTAGTTTTTAAATAACACATTTAATTTTACTCCCCCTGAGAAATATCTGGACCAGTATGACTGAATTCCACTCTTTTGTGTTTGGATGATTTTTTTCAGGTGGCTGTACTTATATGTGATGTTTGGGGAAATGCAGTGTGGAATAAGAAAGCTAGTTTAATTCCTTTAATAAGACTCTTTTCACTTATTATCAAACTTTATCAATAAAATCTCTCAGAACCTCTAGAAATCTCCACAGGTCACAAAACATATCTAGAGAAGCTATAACTTATGCATTAATGATGAACTTACCAGAAGACTAGAAAAAATAGTTTTAGAAGCAATCAGAATCTCATTTTCTATTCTTTTCGATATCCTTCCGACCTTTCCCATTTTCAGTATCTATTCCTTAATATTAAGATACTATAATATTAAGATATTATTTCTTGATGAATATGCAACTATGTGATGATATGGAGAATTACTGATTATATATGTAGAACAGAATGATTACATGTTAATGTTTTTGTTTGTTAATTTTTTAAATTAATAAGTAAATTTTTAAAAAATCTTTAAAAGCAAAAAAAAAAAAAGATTATTTCTTAAAGATAACCTCCCTTCATAAGAGTCAAATTTTGTGATGATGTTCAAATAAAACTCAATCACTGTAACATCTCTGAGAGAAAGTATTTTTAGATATGAATATATTTACAACTTAATAAAACCACAAAACAATGTATGTGTGGAACTCTCCTGAAAGTGATTGCGTATATGTCTGTATGTGTATTTTGGGGACAGAGGGAGCAAAAAAAGATTTTTAAAAAAAAATCAACAATCCAGAAGGAGCAATGAAATTTGAGAAATTCACTTTTAAGTACTGAAGTGTAATCAATGCAATTTACCACAGAATATTCATTCCTTTCATAAGATCTAGAAAAAACTGATGAAACCCTTTTCCTACTTTTCTCATTGTGGAGTGGGCTACCAGGCCATCTGGTTTACACCTTAACACCAACATCTTCAAGGCCCAATTTCAATAATGAAATCACTCGTTTTCAGTGAATATGGCTATCCCAACAGGAGGAAAGAGGTCTATGAAATCGTTCTTAATATTTCATTTCCTACAGCTTCCTAGGAAGCAGGTGAATAATCAAAACACAGACCGCCAGCTAAGTGCTCGTCCGTCCGTGCGGCAAACCTTTCCTGAGCATCTACTACATGCTAACGGTATCATGGGGTCCCAACCACAAGCAAGTCCCCAGTGTCAAGAGGCTTATGTCCTAGAAGGAGGAAGAAAGGCATTAGACAATAAGCACGCCAGGTAAACGGGAACTGCCACGAGGAAAGCATTAACAGTGACGTGAGAAAGAACAACTGCAGTGGAGGTCTAACTTTAGATGATGATGACGGAAGGCCCTCGTGAGGGGGCAAACTTTCTAAAACAGGAAGGACAGAAGGAAGCTGGCCTTGGAGAGAGCTGGTAGCACAGGATGCCACCCAGGAGGAACAGGAGAAAAGGCTCCAGTGTACAAACAAGAAGACCAAGGCAGCCAGAGGTGAGGATCAGGGAGAAAGCTACAAGATGACGTGAGACAGACTCTGTGGGGCACGGCAAGGCTTCATCAGAGAGTTATGACAGGGGTAATATGATTTGGCTACATTTTGAAAAGATGAATCTGGCTGCTGTGTGGGAGACGGGCAGGAAACAGAGAAACAGAGACACCAGGTGCAAGACGCTTGCAATCACCCTGGTAAGATGGTCCAAGCACTCATGTGCAGTAGCCTTCCCTGCTCGGTCTAACACACAAAAATAAAGGCTCGCTCAGAGAACGCCCCTTCAACAAAAGCTAATGTTGAAGAAGTTAGCTCTGTTTGTCCCTTAATAATCCACTCCTGGAGATTTAATTGCTCTCTTTGGGGCCAGAATACAATCTCAAAAACCAATACAAAATTGGTCTCTTTAACACAATAGTCATAACTGCCTCAAGAAAGCATTTCCAAACCCACTGAAATATTATGCAGCCTTTAAAGTTTGTAAAAGCTGGCATATATTATATGCATTTGTATGGATATGCATACGCGTGTGTTCTGTATGTGTGTATATATCTGAACTTCACAAAGAGAGATCTCTTTGTTCTTAATTAGATGCTAAAGTTTTATTTTAAAAAGTACATTTTAAATTAGTCCAGAGTATGAATTACTAGTTGCTTCATATGAATTACTAGCTGCATAAAGATTAGAGGGATCCTACTATGGAGTCCTTACAGTGAATTCATACATTTTTTCCCTTGAGGAAAGAAACAGCATTATGAAGGTCAGTATCCTCCACAGAATATTACTTTTTAAGTTATGACATTCAGTAATATAGGGGAAAAAAAAAACGCACCTCTGCCTCGATTTCCGCTTGCCTCTTCTCCAGGAGCTTTGCCACAGCCATCGCCCTGTGCTTGCCTGACCGCTTACAGCTCACGGCCCACTCACACAGCAGTGTGACCACAGCCTCGTCATTTGGGGCGACCTAGTAACCAAGAGAAATGGGGACCAGCCGCGTCAAACGAAACATTCAAATGACAGTCTGAAAGCAAGCAGAATATCTAGAACTTTAATTTTTTTTTTACCTCTTTTATTATAGCAATTTTAGAAAAAGACTATTTCTATTTTGGGGGAAAAAACAAACAAACATAAATTAACCATTAACCAGAGGGGAAAGATAGATGATTTCTGATAAATAGCAATGAATATAAAGGGAGGAAAAAGGAAACCGAAATAACAGTATAAATCAAATATTATCCTGCAGCCTTGTGCCTAACAGTGTTACCTCCACCTACATAACCCGCATTCAGCTCTCTTTACATAGATGGTCTCTTTCCACCCTTATGGAAACCTGCAGAGAGGTATCACCCCAAATGACGAAAACCAGAGGCCAAATCACCATGTCCAGCCCAGAGTTCACCCCTGAGCTTACACCCACATCATGCTGCCTCCCAGGGCTCTCCAACTGGTATCATACAAGCACCTCGAACCAACTGGCCCCAAACCTAACTCATCCTCCCCTCAAATCCTTTCTAATCCCTTCAGATTATGAAGCTGGGAGTCATCCCTATCACCCACACAGCCGCAGTTGAGCCCCTCCACATTCGAAGCCCACCCGCATCTCCAGGCTCAGTGCTGGTGGCTCATGCCCCCGCGCTCCACCTGTGCCCCTCTCTGCACTCAGGTCTCAGAGACTCCTGCTGCCCAAGAAGCCCTCCCCCACCACCCTGCTTAGACCCATCCTCTTTCATTGGCATCTCAACTCACGATACTAACTGAAAACGTTTCCTTTAATTGTTTAAGATTTCATTGTACGTACCCACTCACTAGGTGGTAAGCTCCAGGAGAGCAGAAGACTCCCTGACAACTAGAAAAATAAATGCCCAGCACACAATCTAGAGTCACATGGAACCAGTGAGGGGAAGGCTTTAGGTGGAATTACTACCTACGAAGAGATCTTTTGCATTAAATAAAATTCTAATTTAGGGCAAACACCAGTTAATCATATGGCATAAATCCAGTAAGAGCCCTACCACATCTAAAAAGTAAGATATGGAAGGATTGCTAGAACTCTAAACGTATCCACATTCATTTTCAATCAGCTTGCTCTGATCTGTATATTTCTGGCTGGGCAACGAAAATATTGAGAGATAATTTCTCTCAATTCCCACTCTTTTAAGTGTCTTGTCATTCAAAGCAAATTTAATTCATCTCTCTAAAAAAAATTTATCAAACTAGATCAAAATGATTTTTCTTTTGCCTTTTCATGTCCTTATTCCTTTAAGTTATGTCAAGGCCACTATACTATATTAACTTAGCAAAATTATTCCTTCGGGACCCGCTAAAAACAGTAATTAGAAATGACAATGCTTTATATGAAAGCACTAAAGATGGGCTGAAATTACAAAATCTTTCAATTTTTATTTTTTAAATGTATTTCACGTCTATATTTTAAAAATATCCTTGAGAGTGAAAATACCCAACAATGTGACTTTATTTTTTACATCTTTATACTAAATTTCAAAAGCTCAAATGTTTTTATACTAGAGAAACAGTACACATTTTAAAATCATCCACAGTACAATCTTCTCAGATACTAATTCAGAATATGACCTGTAGCCTAGAATTTTTACAAAACTCCAAATGACTTAGAAAAAGATTGACAGCAAGTTCTAAGATTTCTGGAAAACAAGTCTGGAGAAAAAAAAGACTTCTAAAAGTAAACACACACACACAAAGTAAACACAACGATTTCAAATAAATTAGGAAGATTTTTCTAATTATAAAAATAATGAATTGCAAATTGGAAACATTTACTGGAGAAATTGATTTTTAAAATAAAAAGGGTAATTTCTATATGTTACATAAAACAACGTAGTGAAATAAAACTAAACAGTCTATGTTTGCATATGTTGTGCACAAAGGGAATTAAATTTAATTCACTAGAATTTCAAATCTGTGTGGAAATTTGAAACTTCCTCAACTAATTTTCTGAAACAGATCATTAAAAACCCAATTAATATGAAAAGGTCTATTTGTTTTGCCAATGATTTGACTCACCTAGCTTAAGTAATAGGCCCTGCTTTACCTAGGGCTGTACAGAAAAGAACATATAAGAGAAAACTCATCTTTTAACACACCCAGATACAACCAGTGGATTGGGGTAATGTGCTAGAAACGAGATCCTGGGAAGGGGTCCATTCATTCCAAAAGCACTTACTGCATGCCCAGACAGGCTAGACCATGAGGAAACAAAAATCTAATAGAACGATTCACCTGCTAGAAGGAAAAGCAGAAAAGACGAGTAATCATAAAGCGATGAGGCATTTTAGCAGAGGTAAGGAGGAGATAATTAAGGCTGATATCCACACCTTCTGTTTCTCACAGACGCGCATCCGTCTGTCCCACCTTACAGACTCCCAGAATCTTAGCTAGAAGATAGGACTGTACTCTACCTGCTGCACTTGTGCTCTTAATTTGTGATTATTCTGAATTAAATGACTTAAGAAAATTAGTTATTAAAATCTTGAAGGAAAGACTGCTAAAAAGATTGAGTTTTTTAAATTTCTAAAATGTAAGACTTCTCTTCATACAAATTATGCCCCTAAAATGTTATGGGTTTCAAAACAATTTCAAGCAATTAATATTTTCCAATACTGGGCAGATTACAATATCGCAAAGCCCACTTCTTACTGAATATTAAATGGCCTGCCACATGATGCCACCCTTTTCCTTTGGGGTGGGGAGGGTGGATGGGCAGTGTGGGGGCTTGGAGTTATGCACCCCAGAAAAACACGTTCTTAATCTCAATCCATCCCTGGGTGTGAGCACATTGGAAACAGGGCCTTTTGACAAGGTTACTTCAGTTAAGACATGGCCCAATTAAATCAGGATGGGCCTAAATCCTATAACTGGAGGCCTTTTAGAAAAAGTCACAGGAGTAAAGCCATGGGAGTGGCCGGAAGCTGGAAATCAATGAAACCTGGGAGAGAAAGGAGACGATGCACTGCCATGTCACAGAAAAGTCAAGGAACCCCAAAGATTCCAAGCCAGTCAGAAAATTCCGACCCCTGGGAGGAAAGAAGTTTTCTAGACTCCAAAACCATGAGCCAATAAATTTCCGTTGTTGAACCAACCCACTGCATAGTGTTTGTTTTAGCAGCTAGGAAACTAAAACTGGCAGGTTCTGTGCTCTGTGCCTATTTTAAAAGGACATTATATCAGAGAATATTGTGAAGAAATGTTATGACAACTTAACAGTAACTTCTCAGAGAACTGTACTGAAAACTCAGGTTATAACATACCATCTTGAAAGCTAGCCATCTCTGCGACATGAATGACTACATGTTTTTATCTTTGGGTTACAAGTAGTTGATTAGTCATTTCTTATTGAAAAGTTATTTGTTGAGATAAAATAAATTGTTATGGTTTTAGGGTATTTTTTAAGATAAAGCTCCACTGAAACCGTTTTTTCTCCCAGTGTTCATGGGAAATGTTGGGCACCTGTTTTCAGTGCACCCACCAAGACGCCTTTTCTAGACACTACTGATTGTCAAAAACAAGGACGGCATCCAGCTGTTTGGCCATAAACCGTAAGGATCAGCACCGTCGATTTCAGAGCACATTATCCCATCCAGTGTGTCAACACATACACAGACACACGGCTCACACTCCCACCTCTGAAAGCTTCACACTCCCATACTGCTCTGCATCAATCGACTTTTAGAAAATGATTAGGATGGTTTCCACTTGTCTGCCAGATACTACTTGCAAATTAATTCAAACAATTGTCAGCAGGACATTGAGATTTCAAATACCAAAAGTGAAATACGCTCTCATCCTAAAACCAAATTTCTAAAAATACTAAGTTCCTTTTCTTTAACACAACCAAAAATCATTTAAGTGAAAATAAATATTTATTTTAATGCCACCTAACTCCAAGGCAAAAATCTGAGGTAGTTCAGTAGTTCAAGATATGAACTGAGGGCGGGCCATGGTGGCTCAGCAGGCAAGAATGCTTGCCTGCCATGCCAGAGGACCCGGGTTCGATTCCCAGTGCCTGCCCATGTAAAAATAAATAAAATAAAATAAAATAAAAAGATATGAACTGATACACACTACAACATGGACGAACCTTGAAAACATTAGGCTCAGTGAACTTAGCCATACACAAAAGTACACACATTTTGTGATTTTGTTTATATGAAATATCTAGAATAAGCAAATCCATACAGGCAGAAAGTAGATTAGAGGTTGCCAGGGGCTAGGAGGAGAAGTGGGGAAGAGGAGTTCTTGGTTAATGAATGTGGAATTTCTACTGTGTGATGAAAAATGCGTTAGCAATAGAAGTCGATGGTGGTAGTACAGCAATGCAAATCTGATCAATTCCACTGATTTGTACACTGAAAATGGTTATAATGGCAAATTTTATGCTTTATATATATTACCACAATTTTAAAATATATAAAAAAGCAGACATAGCTCCTGTTTTCAGTGAGATGGCAATTCAGTGTGGCAGAACAACATGTGCATAAGCAACTGTGAAATATTAAAAAGGACTCAGAAAGGCAACAGAATTTAACAGGAGCAGAGAGAGAAGACTGAGGGGAATCATGAGAAATGCCTTTGAGGAAAAAAAGTACTGAGGAATTAATTAAATTTCACAAAAGAGCAGGAGGCCTCTAGATGCTAGAAAAGGCAAGGAACCAGATCCTTTGCTTAAAAAGCACCAAAAGGGAATACAATCAAATCTACACTGTGATGTTAGCCCAGTAAAAACCATTTCATCAGCACAATCATACGGTGGCGATGACTGCACAACTATGGGATCAGATACTGGGAGCCACTGACTATATATATCTTGGATGGACTGCATGATGTATGAATACATCTCAATAAAACTGCATTAAAAATTTAAAAAAAGAACCATTTCAGACTTCTGACCTCCAGGTCTCTCAGAGAATAAATCTGTGCTGTTTTTAAGCCACTAAGTTTCTGGTGAAGTGCTAGAGCATCAATAGGAAGTTATTACACAGTAGTTCAAAGCACCATGAAAGTAGAAAACATGGTAGTTCAAGAAACTGCAGGAGGAGAGGTAAGGTGGTTGTATGGCAAATATATGAAAGCTGCAACATAAAATTAAAATCTGTGGAGAAAAAAGTTCAATGGTAACACACTGAAGAAGGATACTATGAACCAGACAATCTCATTCATTTACTTATTTATTGCTTCAGTGAACATTTATTGAGCATCTATTATTGCCACTGTTCTGGACAATAAATATAAATACATTTTCTAGTATTACTTTGTAGGAATAAGAACTGGTTCTACCCTTTTGGACAGAATTTTGATTATAACTAGAGCCTTAAAAATGTTCATATTACTCGAGCCAGTAATTCAATCTCTAGAAATACAGCCCAAGGAAATATTCTGAAATTTTTTTAAAAAGTGTACTATGGGCATTAATGAAGCATGCTACCAAAACTCACTGTATCAGCCCCAAGAACTGAGAAAAAAAATGTTTCTCTTTGAAATTAAAAGGGGCATATAATGGATCAATACAACGAGAATGGTGACCTTACAGGCAGAGAACAGTCTTCAGGGACGGTGCATGGGCCGGAAGATTTTCTTCAGCAATGAAACCATGGGAATTTTTGTTGTTTCTGCTGCTGTTTTGTTTTTATTTCTATTTTTCTCCATGCGAATCTGTGGTATTTCTGTATCTGACTAAAGATGTATCAACAAGAAAGGCAGATGGGAAAGGTTTGCAAAAGAGCAAGGAAAGGGCAGGTCAAAGGACCACATGCAGCAGTAAATCCCAAGGGTTCTCCAAGAATGGGCATTCTCAGCATCAAACAGGGTCTGCTGTCTGTCTGCCCAATATTCCTTCTTTCAAGAGCAGCACCCCCACTTCTTCTGGGCACCCCCAAGTGGTTCAAGTGGAAGCTGTCTGTCATTGCACCCCACCATCAGCTTTAATGCTCATTCTGGGTTTGGG
>PVIY010043199.1:0-20461 GCA_004026745.1 Myrmecophaga tridactyla
TTTATCCAAGGATTTTACAGCAGTGAACACTGGGGATTTTCCAGATGACTCAGAATTATTATTATTATTATTTTCTCTCTCCCTAAAGGCCATAAAAGTGCAAAAGCTCTTATGCAGTGGAACACTTCCATAAATAATTAGCACTACATTTCATTGATCAAAAGAAATGCTTAAAGTAATTCACAAAAAAAGCAGAATTTACTCACTCGATGTACTAGTCTCTCTAGCCACTGGAATATACTGGTGCCTCAGTGGCTTTTTGGTGCACATGCCTAAGTTTGGTCACCCAGCATCCAGCCCATTTTTACAGAAATAATGCCATAATTGCGTGGGAAGTGAAGAACTCTCCTCAGTTTAGCCTATGCTTCAGGAAATGCTTTATTCACTTCATGTCCATGAATGAGGCCTGAGCCTAATCTAACAGCTTAGTCCCATTACCATGTGTTCAGAAATTGGTTCAGTGAAATGCACATCACATAAGTTGTTCTATCAAGATGAAGGATTTTTGTTCAGTGCTTGGCAGAGGAGACTAGATTAGGAATAAGGCACATTTAAGATCTGCTGGCAGCCCTCTTGGGCCAACTAAGGCAAACGTTTGCTGAAAAGAAAGCCAACCCAACAGATGAAAATTCAGAAGAAGAAAGAGGGAGGCCTGGTCACAGCACTGAGCTACTAGATTTGTCATTTATAGTTACAGCTCCCTCTGAAATTTTCAGTTAGGAGAGCCAATATATTCCCTCCATTGTTGAAACTAGATTGAGTTGTTTTTTTCTGTTTCTTGTAACTAAATTATCTTAACTAATACCCTACTTGTGTGCAGGCCTGATACTACGTAAATATTCTAGTAATAGGCATCCCTACAGGAAGCCCCATGTCCCTGGATGTACTAAATAATGGTTTCATGACCATGAATGTAAGTAGGACATTTCTCCAGTTTACCCTACAGTGGAGTTCTCTTCCCAGTGTTCTCACTTACAAATGGTCTAAGGAATCTTGCTTTTTCACATCTTCAAATGACTACATAAAATCATGAATAGAGTCATCGTGATTCCAACTTCCAAGTAAGCAACATTTAACTTCAGTTGTAGTGACACTATTACTAAGACAGTTCAGAGATGTGACATATATGAAGTTCATAAGACTTTTAGATTTGTTCTGTTTGGTTAGAGATGGCTCCTATAACAAAGAAATAGGGTGTCATGATGTTCACCAGGAAAGAGCATGGTCCTAGAAGTCAGCAAATCACCTGTTGTTCTGTTCCTTGCTACCTGAGTATGATAACTAAACTGCTGGGAAACTCAGTATCCTATAAAGTAAGTCAATTACTCCAAATGGTCTCTAATGTCCCTTCCAGCTTCAGTAGTCTATAGTTACACTGAGAATAATTTCTACTTGCACATATTCAGTCCTTTTTAATTTATTTTAGTAAAAGAAAAATAACCTACCACTGTTCAGTTTATTTAGTGCTGTGTAGCAAAACTTTCCAAAACTAACTGACCTAAATCAGCAGCATTTATTTTCCTCATGCATCTGCAATTCAAGAAACATTTGTTTTTGTTCCACTTGGATTCAGCTGAAGTGGCTCAAAGATTGGGGTTGAAATCATCTGAAGGGTCTCTCTCTCTCCCTCATCTCTGGTATGGCAGCTTCAGCTTTGGGGAAGTTGGACTTCTTGCATGTTAGCCTAGAGCTCCCATGGTGCATATTCCAAGAGAGAGCAAGAGGCAAGCAAAATCTAATTTCCTTTTATGGCTTAGCCTCAGAAGTTCACACAGTGTTATGTTTGCTACATTCTATTCATCAAGACAGTCACAAAGACAAACTGGGTTTCAAGGAGAGGGGAAACAGAATCTGCCTCTTGCTGGGACAGGTACATGGTTCTGCAACATTATGTGTGAACATTATGTGTTGTAATCATACTTGGAAAATCTGCCACAATTGCAAACACATATTTATGTGTGAGTCACATATCTGAGTGTATTTTGTGTTAGAACATTTTAGTTCATTTTAGTCTCAGAAATGTGGCTCTCTGTTTGCTACATCTGATATTAGAATCAATTGGAATTTCTCAGAAACATACCGGTAAGCAGGTAGAAAGGCATATTCCAGATGTGTGCTAGAAAGCAGAGTAAGGCTAGTCTTGAATTGAGAATTGTCTTGAGTAATCTCCATTATAGAAAATTAAGCAGAGAGAATTGTTTTTGTTTGAGTTGGCTGAGATAAGAAAACTACACTGATTTTTTTTAATCCATCAAAGATAGCTGTATTTATGTTAAGTTTTTAATGACACAAGTGGACAAGTTCTTCTGATTTTTCTCCCCACCCCTTTAAGAAACCTGGATGTTTTCAAAATTTCCAATTAACTGACTGGGCACTTCCCCCAGCTTTGCTCATCTCCTAACCTCCGCCCTGCCCACCCCCTCACCCCACACTGCTTTCTCCCATAGACTGACAGGCAGTCAATAAGTACAGGAATCAATTTCACAGTCTGTCATATATATATTTCAACAGGTCCCAAAGACAACAGGACATTTCATTTTCACACTGTATCCTGCTGGTGTTACTTGTCTTGTGACAGGCTACAAAGAAAGGCTCTCACCTTCTGGTTTTTATCATCACCCCAAACCCTGTGATCACAAGTCTATCTGTTAAGACAGAGGGGCACAAACGAACTGTGAGCACCCTTTGTTTCTTTATTACATCTTCTCTGATGGTTCTCTCAGTATTGATGGAATTTTCTCTTTGACCTTGTTGTATACAGAAAAAATAAACTGTATATTCCCAAGTTCTCTTGACAGTACAGAAGACTTGAAGATTTTGCTGTCCCTTCCTGTGACACAATTAAAATCTCCTGTTCAGAAGAGCAAACCGAATTGTCTTCTGGAAGTAGTAAATACTTTCAAACTACTAAGCCTCACAATTCTGTCTTGTGTTTTATTGTTCCTTTTGGACCTCTGGTTGTTTTCAGATACAGTGTCATAGGTACACAGCTCATTCCATATTCAAATCTCAACCTTCAAGAACCAGCACATTGTAGGAAATATGAAATAGTATTTTAATTTTATAGGACCTTAAGAAAAAGCCGTATGTTAGATATCATCATTTTGATGGATGCCACTTTCAAAGATAACAGATAAAAAATCCTTTACTCCAGACTCTGCCAGGCGACAACTAGCCTCCAACTCCAAATCTTGCAGCATTGTTGCTTTTTTCTTTTTTCTTTAATATTTTTAATTGAGAAATCTTTACACATACATATTCCATATGTGGTGCATAATCAGTGGTTCACAATATCAACACATAGTTGTGTATTCACCACCATGACCATTTTTCAGAACATTTGCATCACTCCAGAAAAAAAAAAGAAAAAGATAAAAGAAAAAAATGCATACATACCATAGCCCTTACCCCTGCCTCTCATTACACAGCATTGTTTTTTATTATTTGGAATAACACAGGCATCAGACACAAGTGAGTCTGAATCCTGTTTCTGCTAATTAATAATGCTAATATTTTGAGCAAGCAACTTAAAATCCCCATACTCTAGAGGTGATTTTTAATGAAAACCCATCACAATGCTCAGTAAGTAATAGAGATAAGAGTAATAAAAGTAACCAGTTAGAAATTATATAACACGTAATAATATACTATCTAATAATATTATTATTACATTATATTACACATATACGTGTATGTGTCATTATTAATACTATTTCCAGCCTATTCAAATCTATTTCCTATCTTGGTTTTCATAAAAATGATGATAATAAAATAATGAGATAATGATGACTCTGTCCCCACTTTCAGAAATATTTGGCCCACCACCACTTATTTGCTGTTTTTTTTTAAGTTTTTTTTATATATGCAACCTTTCTTTGTCCATCACTCCAAATCAACTGACTTCAAAGTCTGAACTCCCACTGCATATCAAATAACACAACTGTAGCATTCAATACGGATTCTGTAATTTTTGTTTTACTGTTTATATTTTGCTTTCCTTTCTCTCCTGAGCTTTTATGGAAGGAGGGAAACTCTCTGTCTCCCCTGACCTCTCTTCTGTATGCCTGAGCACAGCTGGCAAAAATCATGGAACCATCAAAAATTCACTTAAATTCATGACCCCCAATTTCAAGTGGGACCTAGTGCTGCCTGGCAATCCTGTTTTTTCAAGTCCATTCACTTTTTTAGATGATTCTTCATACTTACTCATCTCTCATCAAACTTCCAAAACCTCCTCCCATAGCCTCTCAGCTGATAACTTGCTTTCTCTTGTGGTAGGCTAAATAATGGTCCCAAGAAGATATTCACATCATCATCGACCGAGCTATCTGTTGCCTTATATGGGGAAGTGAACATAGCTGATGAGATTCTGTTAAGGATTTTTAGATGGACAGATCATCCTGGCTTATCCCAGTGGGCCCACTGTAACCACACGCATCCTGGTCAGAGAGAGGCAGGAGGGTCTGAGGAGAAGTTGTGACAACCGAAACAGGGGCCATGTGAAGCAGGACCATAAGCCAAGGAAATGAAGGAGGATCCCAGAACTGGAAAAGGCAAGGGAGCCGATTCTCTCCTAGAGTCTCCAAAAGGATGTTATCCTGCTGACTCATTTCAGGAATGCAATCCCACTGACTCATTTCAGGAATGCAATCCCGCTGACTCATTTCAGGAATGCAGTCCTGCTGACGCATTTCAAGAATGCAATCCTGTTGACTCATTTCAGGACTTCTAACCTGAAGAACTGTAATAGAATAAATTTGCATTGTTTTAAAACACTGAGTGTGTGGTAAATTGCTACAGCAGCAAGAGGGAAATAATACACTTTTCCACTAATTAAAGAGGATCAATCAGAGAGAACTTCCCTAAGCTCCAACTACATACCCATATTCACTGCCTTTCCTCCTGTGTCTCTGGATGATCTGTTTGTGCATCTATCTTCGTTTCCAGGCTGCAAAAACAAATGCCATACAACGAGTTGGCTTATTGGCTCATGGTTTTGAGCCTAGAAGAATTTCAAAATCAAAGCATTAGCAAGTCTTCCCAAAGACCGTGGTGTTCTGGAACCAGCTGCCAGCGACCCTGTGCCCTTGGCTTTTCTGTCACATAGCAGTGCACATGGCAATGTCTTTTCCTTTCTCCTCTGGTTCTGTTGACTTCCGGCTTCTCCCCATGGCTTTCCTTCTCTCAGTCTGAATTTCATTCCGTTTTAAAGGACACCATAATCCAGATTAAAGTCCTACCTGATTCAGTGGCCAGATCTTAACTAAAAATAAAATCACCCAAAGGTCTCATGTGCAAGGAGTTTTACATCCACAGGAATGCATCAAGATTAAGAATCTGTATTTTGTTCACCTATCCTCGAGGTAAATTAGACTATCTACTGCAGTGTCTTAACACCAAAGCTTCCACTTTTGTATCAGCGTCCTGCCCCTCTCACCTCTTCCAGGGCCTTGCTCCAGCAGTTCTTCCCCGCTCTCCTGCTCATTAATTCTCTTGGCTTGAAAAATCCTACCAGCATACAGATGTACGATTATATACCGATCATTTAAAAATCACTCTCTGTATACCACTGCCTTTATCTCCCACCCTATTTCTCTGATTGCCTTTATTCACTGTATTCACTTTCTCCAATTAATTCACTTTTCTTCTCTCTTGCATCTACTATAATTAGGCTTTCTAGTCCACCATTCTACTGCATTGCTTTTGTACAAATCTATGACAAATCTAACAGAGACTTTCACTCCTGCCCCTTGAGATACTTCCTATGCTTGGCCTATGAAGATCCCATTTCAGTGCCTTTGGACTTGAATTTATATTTCACATAGACCTCTGTATGGCTTAAGGCTGCTTTCCCTTCTAAATCTTTGTTTAAATGTCATTTTCTCACTATGCCTTTCTTGTCTTTTTTTACTACATTTATTTAAAACAATTTTATTATGTTAAAAACTATTTACTATATTAAATGATTTTTAATTTTATTCATTTTTCACTATAGCAATTTTTAAAGTAGACTCTTTTTAGAACAGTTTTACATTTACCAAGAAATTTACAAGATAGTACTGAGAGTTTCCATGTACTCTACATCAAATTTCTCCATTCTTAAAATCTTACATTAGTATATATGTACATATACATTTTTACAGGTAATGAACCAATGCTAATATATTATTATTGAATGTTCAAACTTTATCCATATTCCCTTAGCTTTTTCCTAGCATCTTATTTTCTGTTCTAGGATACTAGCCAGGGTATCACACTATATTAGTACTTATGTCTCCTTAGGAAAGGAGCCCTGACTCTCCTATTTACAGCTCTTTCCTCAGAGCCTCATACAGTGCATGCCATATGGAAGCCAGTCAATGAATACAGTTTGAATCAACACATGAATGGCCATCTACTTTAGGCAGATGACTCACCACTTTTGGGTTTCAATGCTTTTGTATGCCCTTTGACAGGTTGCCAAGAGAATCAAATGTATAGAAATCATTGTAAATGCTATGGCCCCTTAATCATGACTAAACAAACATTATCAATAATATATAGATTAATTCCAACCTTCACATAAATTTCTCTATTATTTCATTTACTTTTTTTCTCTGATTGCTATTGCATTCTAAGTACTGCCTAGGTTAAAATATAATTGTGTGTATTTTTTGTTAGCTCATGCCATATCCTCCCATGATTTTAAAATTCAGTAAATGTCAAAAGTAGTAGAAAAGGAGATGCCCATTTCTGTCTTTAATTGTTATTTCTAGCATTAGAATGTAGAGGAAAATGCATGGGTTTTTAAATCTCATAAAACCAAGTTCTTATTCTGGTTTAGCAGCCTTCACTGGTTATGTGAATGGTGAGTGCACAATATATAGTAGCAGTAGTATTAATATAGTAATGGGATTAATAATAATGGGAATACTAATACAAATAATCGGAATAATAATTGATGAATTAGGATTCAACAGAGAAGCATAACCCTTAATATAGCCATAGCATTTGGATCTCTATGTAATAGTGTTTAAGGTTCTCAGTATTTTCAAAAAGCTAGTCACAGAGCATCATAGAAATAGTATATAATTACTCCTAACATAAAAAAACATAAAATTGGGGAAAAATATACTTTTGCTCTAGGATTTGGATTAAAAAAATATGTAGACAATAAGGTATTATATAGGAAGAGTAAGATTCCAATGGCAAATATCCAGAATACAATTTAATTTTCAGTTATCAGAAAAGCAGCTTCAGCATATAACGGGAAATTGTAATTGCCAACATTAGAATAATCAAAGATTAAGGCACAAAAGTGCAAGAGAAGCTTTCAATTACCAATTTGTTTGTAACACATCTGTGGAGCCTGTTCTCTGCACAATGTTTGGGTGCATTAAGAGAATCAAATGAAGTGGGAAAGGAAGCAGAAAGGGTAGGAGAAGCCCTTAAGTTCTGCAGAGAGAGAAAACAATAAATGGGGAAGAAAGAGGAAGAGAGAGAGAGAGTGAGGGAGAAGGGGAGAGGAGGAATACTCTGTTTTGGTTTGATAAAGCTGCAGGAATGTAATATACTAAAAATAAGTTAGCTTTTACAATTTACTGTAACTAATTTACAATAACTGTAAATTAGAGTTTACAGTTCTAATGCCATGAACATGTCCAACTCAAGGCATCAACAACATGGCACATGGACTCTGAAGATGGGCTCCTAGCATCCAGGACACCTCAGCACATGGCTGGGGTCTGATGATCCTTCTCTCCCTGATTTTGTTTCTGGAAGCTACTGACTGCTCTGTCTCTCAGCTTCTCTGGGTGCTGCTCTGAATTTCATCTTTTTAGCTTCTCTATGTGTTTTATCCTCTCATAAAGAGCTCCAACAAGAGAATCAAGAACCAACCCAAATGAGGTGGGCCACATCTCAACTGAAATAACCTAACCAAAAGGTCCCACCTATAATAGGTCTGCACCCACTGGAATGAATTAAAAGAGCATGGTCTTTTCTGAGGTACATAGCAGCTTCAAATTACCACATGCCCACATATAATATACTTCTTCATGGACAACTCTTGAAATACAAGGTATGAATTTTAAAATTCTATAATTTTCCTAAAGCATTTGCTCCAGATCTCAGAGTTTTCCTTTCATATATGGTTGAGTTTGATCAACTCCAATGGTTATAAAAGTTATCAAGATAATATTGAGCTGACCAAGCCAACCTCTGAATTTTAGAACCCATAGCACAACCTTCCTTGTAACACTCTACCTCAGACCCTAGTTCCTGAATCACATGTAATATATATTCAGTTCTGATTGTCTTTTGGAATCAATAATTCACATCCTTGCAGTTCTTGGATGCTTCTCCAGAAGATCCTTGATTGGTCTCCATGGGATGCCACCTTATTCTGTCACCTGTATTTCTTTGATATCTTTAGTACCTTCCTTTTCCCCTCCTTTCTCCAGAGCTAATAATTTATGGTCTGTGTCCGTCCCCAGGAAAACCAGTCTCATTAAAATTGACTCCTGTTGCTATGGTTCTGTGAACCTCAGTGGTAATGCCATCAACTCAGTGTACTGGTTGACCTGTACCTTCTTTCACTCTAGTCCAACTGGCCTCAGATAAACATCAAGAAAAGGAGCGTATTATAAAAGCAACACTTTTATCAGCACTATTCGATTATGTGTTCTAATAGAGAAATGACATATATTTTTGCTTCCCAGCAGTGAACTTCATAATTAAATATCTTCCTTAATATAATACAAGCTACTTTCCACACAAGTAGTCAAAACTATTTAGTGCAATTTCAGCAAATGCATAACAGTGAGAGTAAAAACCTAAGAGGATGTCCTTTTTGACCTCTCACTACAAAGAGAATAGTAGTCCCTCACTAGAATTAGTTGAGAGACTTAGGTCCATCTGGCAAAGTAGTAAGTAAAGTTCAAAGAATCACAGTTACACAAGCTATCATTTTCAAAAGTTTTACACATATGGACCATCATCTGCTTTGGGATGAAAATGACATATCTTGGTCTCTTTGCCACTAGAGGCAACCAGGATGAACTGGAATGCAATAGCAAGAGGATGACAATTACTTTGCATCTGTGTGCCAACAGATTGCCTGGATATCTCTCCCAGTTCTCCACTGATATCAGAGGGCAACAAACACAATAGAATCTCCCCATGGGCAAATGTGAAACCAAAACCAACTGTTCTATACTGTCATAAATTCAGGACAGATATCAGAAGTTTGTTTACAAACTAGGCAGAACATAAAGCTTTTGTCTTTATTTTTTAAGAGTGGGAGGGGATTGTGCTTCATGGACGTCAAGGATTCAGTGTGATGGTTTGGTTCAGGGGTCACCTTGGCCAGGTGAAGCTGCTCAGTTGTCGGGTCAGGCAAGCACTAGCCTGTTACTACAAGGACATTTCATGGCTGATTAATAAATCAGAAGGTTAGTTTACTAAATCATCAGTCAGTTGATTGCATCTGTGGCTGATTACATCTTTAATCAACTAAGGGTGTGTCTTCCATAAATGAGAGAATCCAATCAGTTGGATTTGGCCCAATCAGTTGAAGACTTTTAAGGGAGAAGAGAGAATATTCACGTCTTCTACAGCCAGCCAGTCTCTCTTATGGAGTTTGTCAAGATCCTTCATTGGAGGTGCCACTCTTGCAGTTTGTCCTATGTATTTTGGACTCTTGCATCCCCACAGTTGCCTGAGACACTTTTATATATCTCATATTTACAGATATCTCCTGCTAATTTTGTTTCTCTAGAGAACCCTGACTAACATGCTCGGTACTGGGAATGGTTCTTGAGAAACAGAATCTTAAAAATGGGTTTTTGCAATTGGCTTTCTACTCTGATTAGACTCAAAGTCATTAATGACTTTATAGCTAATAATCAAGATGGCACTTGACAGACTATGGTGTGAGCTGGCAATAGAGATATGCAAAATATCACCATTTGATTCTGCTAATTGTATGTTTATAGGAGGCAAGACTCTGGATGACAGTGTTTTGACATCTTAGAGTTTTGTGGAGTTAAGAGATATAATGATGTTGGCTGGCTGTTCTTAGATATGCTAGATAGTTATAAGAGAAAGGAATGAGCTGAAGGACACAAATTTGCAACTCATAAAAGATGTAAAAGTTTCCATGTGTGCCCTGAAACAAAATCTTATTTCCTGTTGTTGCAAACTTGAGATCTCTGAAAACCAGACCCAGAATCTTTGTACTTGGGTAGCAGATTTATAAAATAAACTAAATTCTCATCCTTGCATGGTGTCTGCTGTTAAAGGAATGGTTGATTGGAAAGGAATGGGATCCTGAAACTTGGAATGGGGACATATGGATTGATAATGATGGCAATGGGGACATGGAAACCATGGATTCTGCTGAATCTTTGCTAGATAGACCTGTGATGGTCTGTCCTGAGGAAACAACCACTCCACCTCCAGCCTGCTTTGAGGAAATAGCTTCCCGTCCTCTAATCTGCCCTAAGGAGTCTGCCCTGGGTAAATAGCCCTCACTTCTCTGTCTGGAGCAATTAATCCTATTTTACCAGGTGAAGTATCATTGTAATACTCTCAGTTGATTGGCTAGAAAGACACTTCTAATTCTTTTCATGACTCACCCACACCACACCTTATTTTTTCAATAACTGTAACTAGATCAAAGTCCCAACAAGCCCCAAAAGGTGAATTACAAAGTATAACTCATGAGGAGGTACACTCCAAAAGAACTTCAAGAATTTTCCAATTTATATAGACAGAAATCATGGGAATATGTGTGAAAATGGATATTTAAGGATGTGGAATAATGGTGGAAAGAATATAAAGTTGGGTCAAGCTGAATTTATCACCCCTAGTGATCCACTAGAAAAATTTTTGCTTCCTGTCAGTGTAATCTTAAGCTTTGCTGGTCTACAGGTCTTAGTTCCAAAGGAGAAGTGTGCCTATCAGGAGACATGATAATGATTCCTTTGAACTGGAAGTTAAGACTGCCACCGGGCCACTTTGGGCTTCTTATGCCTCTGAATCAACAGGCAAGGAAGGGGATTACTGTATTGGCTGGTGTGATTGATCCAGAACTGTAACTACACAATGGAGGTAAAGAAGAGCTTTCCTGGAATATAGGAGCTCCCTTAGGGTGTCTGTTAGTACTACCATCCCTTGTTGAGGGTAAAAGGAACATGGAATGGGTAGTGGAGAAATGTAGTGATAAATATGAATTATGGTCAGGTAACCAGTTAAAGAAATGAGGACTGTAATGACATGAGTATTTTCTCCTTGCTTTGTTAAGTGTATGTTTGTATTCATACATAAAGCAAATACCTTGTTTTGTTCTTATCATATGATATAAATTGTATTGTTCATACTATTGTATTTAAGTTACAGGATATCAGGTTAAAGATTGAAGGTTGCCTAAGGCTTGCCCCTATTCTGGAGAGATTTAGTGCATTTCTGGTTGTATGCAGGATGGTTGGATAATGTTAGGTGAAACACATGTCTGTTATTGTGTTCTATTTAGAGATTAAGTATATTTTAAGATGATGTATATAGCTGCCAAAGTTGACAAGGCATAAACTGCGATGGTTGGGTTCAGGTGTCACCATGGCCAGATGATGGTGTCCAGTTGTCTGGTCAGGCAATCACTGGCCAAACCATTGCTGCAAGGACCTGTCATGGCTAGTTGATAAACCAAAAGTCTAGTTTATTAAATCATCAGTCATTACATCTCTGATCAATTAAGGGTGTGTAATCCACAAATGAGAGAATCCAATCAGTTGGATTGGGCCCAATCAGTTTAAGATTTTTAAGGGAGAATTGAGTTTCCCTTTTTCAACTAGCCAGCCTCTCCTGTCCTGTGAAATTCATCAAGACCCTTCATCAGAGTTGCCAGCCGCGCAGCCTACTCTACGTACTTTGGAATCTTACATGCCCATAGTTGTGTGAGACACTTTTATACATCTCATATTTACAGATATCTCCTGTTGGTTCTATTTATGTAGAGAACCCTAACACAGCTATTGAATACACACCCTAATTCAGTTATAACATATTATTAAACAAATTACTGAGTATTTCAGCCACATTTATTTAGAATATAATCACCATTATTAGCTTCATATTCATGGATAAAATATGTATATGTAGCTGGAGTACTTGTGGCACATTCATAATAGTCATCTGTGAGGAAAAGGCAGGTTTTCCTGCATGGACCACAATGCAAAAACTGATAAACTGGTGTCTATTTCCTTCTGAGCCATGACAACAATTGTTTACTTAATCTGAGCCTAGCATAATGACAAATTTCTCTGTTCTAAGAAAAATTTTGATGGTAGAACAAATGAGATCATGAGCTGGACAGTCCACACAAACAAACCTTCACTTCATTCTGAAAAGTTGTCTGCCAGAATGTCTGTATTAAGGAGCAAACTGGTATAATATTTATCTAACTGAGAGGAATTAAGAGGGCTACTATAGGAACTGTCCCTCTCCTCAACTCCTCTTTTTCACAGTAATGAAAGGAAAAAGAAGGAAAGAGAGGGGGAAAAGGAAGGAAGGAAGGAAAAAAGGAAAGAAAGACAGAAGGAGAGAAGGAGGGAAGGAAGGAAGGTCTTTTTGAGATCATTATTTCCTAAATACCAGGTCCTTACATAAGGAAAGTTTAGAGGAATTTTTCAGATTCTCCTGACTCACAAGGATTCCTGGATCTCAGCAAACCTGAAAGATATTATGCATTACTTCATTAAAGTTATTCTGGCAGGACCATGTAAATCTGTCTTAGCAGAACAATGCTGTGATGCAAGGGTTACATGGTTTAGAGAAATTCTTCAGCATTGTATTGAAGAAATTTCGTGTCTGGACTCTTGATGCCTTCTAACTCCTACCCAAATTCTGCTCCTTCAATTGAATTATTTTATTCAGTAAACAGCAGATATCATTCAATAAGTTGTCCAAGGTTTCCGCTTCAGAAACCTGGGAATACTTTTAGACTTATTTCTCTTTTATACTACAAGTCCAATTTAACTAACCAAATTATACACGTGCTAATCCCTAAAATAGTTAGGGACCATATCCTTCAACATTTCTTATCTCTAGTATTGCAAATAATTGCAATTATCTCCCTGCCTTTACTTGTATGTCCCTGATAGGATAGTACATATGACTGTCTATAAATCTTTGAACACACATGTAATCACATCAGGAATTTAGCCAAGTTAATTATGCTGCATAGGTTTTAGGACCTTATCAAACATGGGTTTGATAAGGTTTTCCATGTAAAGTGCTTTGATCAATGCCTAATATATAGGAAGAATAAAATGAACGTTACATTCCTCTTCTTTTCCAACCATCTCCACCTGCATGAGTTATGTTCAGGAGCCATCTTGCTTAGGAAGCCAAGGTTAAGAGTCTCCTTCTCTGTTATGTGCATAACATCTGAGAACACCTCTCTCACTGCACTCAAGGCAATAAGATACCACTGTTAATTTAGCACTCTATTTTCCCAGCGATTACAAGTCCCTGTTGCTAACACTAAGGGCTTCCTTTCCGCCTTTTTCTGCTTGGCTCAGTATGTGAGGTGCTTGATAAAGCATGCTTGGTATTTTATATCTTGGAACAATTAATTCTGAATAAGAACAAATAAGTTCAGGTATATGGAACATTGTTTTCTTTTTAACTGTAGGATGCTAAATAGAGTTTTCTCCTATTAACATTATTACCACTATTATTCAGGAGAATTAGGTTCATTCCTTTCTGCTATTTTCCAAGTTCTGTGAGAAGGAAAAAAGAGAATATTTACTCCTTAAAAACAAATTCAAAGACATTTTTCAAGGTAACTTTTTTATTACCAATATTATAGTCTATCCCTTTTTTTACTCTACTGAGATTTTATGTTTGGCATAAGAACTCAAAGTCTCTAGCAATCATCAGTAACAAAAAAATAGATATAAATGTATCACAATGGAATACAACTACATTAAACAGGCACATTCATATTTTCTATAAAAGATTTGACTTTCCTTTCCTTGATTAAACTCTCATTACTTAAAAATACAACTCCATCTATTTCCATAGAATACCAGTTTATTGAAATCTTATTCTATAGGGACAATCATTTTAATTTTGTTGCTAAGAGAAATCACAAAATGGAACAGGCAGGTATAATACAGTTGAATAATGCCACACATATTCTGAACCTATTATACTGAAACCTTCAGGTTTTGGAAAGATTGATGATTCATTATCTTAAAGCTTTCAAAGAAGGCCTAAATGAGGGAGGTGTCCAAATGCTTCATAATCCTTTTGTTTCCCTTACATTGGATTTCAAATGTTACCTGATTATGAATCATTTTCAGTAAAATGGTTTGTAAAAATGTGCAGAATATTTGTCAAGACTTTCAGGTATGGGTAAGCGAAGAGAAAGGAAATTCTTCTACAAAAAGCAGCTAAAAAGCTGGACAGATTTGACAAAAATAACTGTATCAGCCCTCAAGAAAGTGACCAAAGTCATGCAACAACCTAGGAAGTATTTATATTTGAAAACTGCTAATGAATAGATAAGAATAATAGGACTATGTGGTGTACATACCTAGAGATTGCCCCACCCTGAGAAGCCCTCACTGCACCAAGGTTCTTCCAGCAAAGGATAAGGCCAAAAAGACTGGCACCTTCTCTCTCATAGTTGAAGGTGGTAGCAATTTCCACCATGCCTATTGATGTTGTCAGTAGAAATGGCCAAGGTTTACAAGCTTGAGGTTGCATGATTGGGGAATGTATCAGTTCCTGAATGAGTTTGTGCTTATATGCAGCTAAAAACAGAGATAGCCTAAGCCAACCACATACTCTTGGGCAATCCTAAAGCTGTGAATGTACATAAGAGATGCAAAAGGGCCACTAGAAAGTAAATGCCAGGGAAGACTTGAAACTTCCTGAAGTTGAATGTGTTCCTTAGACACACACATATCCATTTTCAGAGGTTGAAGCCTTAGAGGTTTAAGGTGGTTGAGCACAGTCTTTACTAATCATTGGCTGAACACTACCCTAATGAGATACAGGAGAAAACCCCAGGAAACTCGTTTGTTTTTTTTAAAGAAAAGAAATAAGAAGAGTTATCACTAGTCACATATAAATGAACCAACAAATAAAAAAACAGCAATGACAATCTTCAGAAGAAAAAAATCAAGACTCTAGAGTTGTTTCATTGCCTAAAATTTCTGCTTTTCAATGAAAAGTTATAATATATACAATGAAACATGAATTATGAGTCATATTAAGGGGAAAAAAAAGTCAATAGAAATTGTCTGTGAGTGTCCCTAGATATTTGATTTAGCAGATGAATGCTTCAAAGTGGTAATATAAATATGATCAAAAACTAAAATTAATAATGTTTAAATAATTAAAGTAAAAAATAATAAATCAATATTTATAAATTCTCAAGAAAGAGAAAAATGTAATATAAATTTCGTGAATGGAGCCTCACAGTAGATTAAAGGTAGATAAAAAAGAAAATCTGTGAACTTGAAGATAAATCAATAGCTATTATCCAATTTGGTGAATGGAAAGAAAAAAAAACTGATGAAGTGTACAAATCCTCAGAGAATTATGGGACAGTATCAAGTGTATTGCAATGTGTAATGAGGGAAAGAGAAATGGGCAATAATTTGAAGAAATAATACCCATCCCAAATTTAATGAAAACATTAACCTACACATTTTAGAAGCTCAATGTAACCCAAATAGGATAAATATGGCTATTCACACCTGGGGTACATCAGAGCCAAATTGTCAAATGCCAAAGACAAATTTTTGAAAGCAGCAAGAGAAAACATTGTTAGGTAAAAGAGTGTAAACAATCTCCAGAATAAACTAATCAAGGAAATAAGGTGCCATGGCATCATCAAAACATCATGAGTCACACTAGGAAAAATGAAGATATGACCCAGTCAAAGGCACAGATTAACACTTCAAATGAGATACAGGAGTTGAAACAACTAATTAACATTCACAAGAAATGCTGAATCAATTCAAAAATCATATCAAATAGTTGAGGGAAGATAAGGTAAAATGTATGAGGGCATAAAGAAGACATTGGTGACCATAAAAAAAGAACTCAAAAGCTTGAATAAACATGGGAGAACTGATGGGAATGAAAGGCACAGATGGAGAGAAGAAAAACACAACGGAGACTTAGCAGCAGCAGATTTGAAGAGGCAGAAGAAAGGACTACAGAACTAGAGGACAGAACATTTGAAATCCTACACACAAAAGAACAGATAGGGAAAAGAATGGAAAAAATATAAGCAGGGTCTTAGGGTATTAAATAACAACATAAAGCACATAAACATATGGGTTATGGATGTCCCAGAAGGAGAAGAGAAGGGAAAAGTGACAGAAAGAATAATAGAGGAAATAATCACTGAAAAATTCCCATCTGTTAAGAAAGACATAAAATTACAGATCCAAAAATCATAGCACACCTCAAACAGAATAGATCCACATAGAACTACTCCAAGATACTTGCTAATTAAATTGTCAAATGTCAAAGACAAAGAGAGAATTCTGAAAGCAGCAAGAGAAAAATGATCCATCACATACAAGGTAAGCTCAATAAGGCTATGTATGGATTTCTTAACAAAAACCGTGGAGGCCAAGAAGGCAATGGCAAGATATATTTATGATACAGAAAGAGAAAAATGCCAATCAAGAATTCTATACCTGGCAAAACTGTCCTTTAAAAATGAGGGAGAGTTTTATTTTATTTTATTTTATTTTTGCATGGACAGGCACCAGGAATCAAACCTGAGTCTCCAGCATGGCAGGCAAGAACTCTGCCTGTTGAGCCACTGTGGCATGCCCAAAAATGAGGGAGAGTTTTAAATATATTCAGACAGTCATTGAATAAGAATTTGTGAATAAGAGACTGGCTTTACAAGAAATACTAAAGGGAACACAACAGGTGGATAGGAAAAGAAAGGAGAGACAGGTCTGAAGAAGAGTGTAAAAATGAAGACTATTAGTAAGGATAAAAAAAAGGGAAAAAAGATAAGGCATATAAAATCCAAAAGACAAAATGGTAGGAGAAAGTACTGCCTTTCTAGTAATAACATTAAATTTTAATGTTATTTAATAGGTTAAACTCCATAGTCAAAGGACATCGGCTGGCAGAATGGATTTAAAAAAAAAAACAGGACCCATCTATATGCTGTCTACAAGACACTCACTTTAGACTCAAAGACAAAAATAGGTAAAAAGTAAAAGGTTGGAAAAAGATATTTCATGCAAACAACAACCAGAAAAGAGCAGGGGTAGTTATACTAATATCTGACATTTAGACTTCAAACATAACACAATTAAAAGAGACAAGGAAGAATACTATGTATTAATAAAAGGATCAATTCTTCAAGACATGACAAACATAAATATTTATGCACCAAGCCAAAGAGACCCAAAATACATGAGCCACATATTAAAGGGAGTAGACACCTCTAAAATAATAATTTAGGACTTCAATACACTGCTCTTATCAATGGAAAGAAATCAATACAGAAGATCGATGAGGAAATAGAGATTTTTAAATATCATAATAAATGAACTAGACTTAAAAGACACACACAGAACATTATGACCCACAACAGCAGGATACACATTTTTTGGAAGTGCTCATGGACTATTCTCCAGGATGGACCACATGTTGGGTCACAAAGCATGTCACAGTAAATTTAAAAAAATTGAAAGTATACAAAATTCTTCTCATATCATAATGGAATGAAGTTGGAAATTAGTTATAGTCAGAAGGCCAGAAAATGTATAAATATATGGAAGCTAAACAACATACTCTTATACAACCAGTAATCAAGGAAGAGATTACAATAGAAATAAGTAAATATCTTAAGGAAAATAAAAATGAAAACACAACATATCATAATTTATGAGATACAGCAAAGGTGATGCCCTAAATGCCTATATTAAAAAAGAAGAAAGAAAAAAAATCCAGGAATTAACTGCTCACCTGGAGGAACTAGGGAAGGAACAGGAAACTAACCCCAATGCAAACAGAAGGAAAGAAATAAAAAAGATAAGAGCAGAAATAAATGATATTAAGAATATCAAAAACAATAGAATAAACAAAACTAGAAGTTGGTTCTTTGAGAACATCAATGAAAATCGATGGACCCTTAGGTAGGCTGAAAAAAAAAGAGTGGATGCAAATAAATAAAATAAAAAATAGGAAAGGGGAGATAAATACTGACCCTACGAAAATAAAGGAGATAATAAGCATATACTATGAGCAATTTTGTGCTAATAACTAGGCAATATACATGGAATGGACAACTTCCTAGAAAGCATGAACAGCCAATATTAACTCAAGAAGAAATAGATGATCTCAACAGACCAATAACAAGTAAAGAGATTGAATCAGTCATCAAGAAGTTCCTAAAACAAGAAAAGCTCAAGGATCAGATGGCTCCACATGTGAATTCTACCATGTATTCAAGAAAGAATTTGTACCAATACTACTCAAACACTTCCACAAAATTGAAGAGGAAGCAAAGTTACCCAACTCATTCTATGAAGCCAACGTCACCCTAATACCAAAGTCAGACAAAGACACTATCAGAAAAGAAAATTGCAGACCAAGCTCTTTAATGAATATAGATCAACAATCCTCAACAAGATAGTGCAAATTGAATTCAGCAGCACATTAAAAGAATTATACCTCAAAACCAAGTGGGATTTATTCCAGGTATGCAAGGCTGGTTCAAGAAAATCAATTAACGTAAAATACCACATCCACAAATCAAAGTAGAAAAACCATATGATCATCTCAATTGATGCAGAAAAGGCATTTGGCAAGAATTCAACATCCTTTCTTGATGAAAACACTTCAAAAGATAGGAAGAGAAGGTAGCTCTCTCAACATGATAGAGGGAATATATGAAAAACGCACAGCTAATACCTTACTCAATGGAGAAAGACTGAAATGTTTCCCTCTAAAATCAGGAACAAAACAGCAATGCCCACTCTTACCATTGTTATTCAAAGTTGTGCTGGAAGTTCTAGCTAGAGCAATTAGGCAAGAAAAATAAATAAAACTTACCCAAATTGGAAAGGAAGAAGTAAAGCTATCACTCTTTGCAAATGATATGATACTATTTGTCAAAAATCCCAAAAAATCTACAGCAAACCTACTAGAGCTAATAAATGTGTTCAGCAAAGTGACAGGGTGCAAGATCAACATGTATAAATCAATAATGTTTCTCTACACTAGTAATGAGCACTCTGAGGAGAAATCAAGAAAATAATTCCATTTACAATAGCAATCAAAAAATCAAATATTTAGGAATAAATTTAATCAAGGCCACAAAAGACCAATACACAGAAAACTATAAGAAACTGCTAAAAGAAATCAAAGAAGACATATATAAATGGAAGAGCATAGTGTACTCATGTGTTGGTAGACTAAACATATTTAAGATGCCAATTCTACCCAAATAGATTTATAGATTCAATTCCATTCCAATTAAAATCACAATAGCTTACTTTGCAGAAATATAAAACATAATCTAATTTATTTGAAAGGGCAGGGAGCCTCAAATAGTTAAAAATACCTTGATAAAGAGAAATGTAGTGGGAAGAGTCACACTACCTGACTTTAAAGCATAGTGCAAAGCTAGAACTGGCATAGTACTGGCATTTTTGTACACTCATTTCAAATCCATAGGTCAGTACATCTATCTTTATGCCAGTTCTAGCTTAGCTATACTGACCTATGGATTTGAAATGAGTATACAAAAATAGATCGTCTCATCTGTGGACAACTGATCTTTGATAAAGTCAACTCAACTGGGACAGAGCAAACTCTTCAATAAATAGTGCTTGGACAATTGGTTATCCATAGCCAAAAGGATGAATGAGGACCCATATCTCAACCATAAATAAAAATTAACTCAAAATGGATCAAAGACTTAAATATTAGAGCTAACATCCTAGAACTTTTAGAAGAAAACATAAGGAAACGTCTTATGTATCTTGTAATAAGAAGTGGTTTCCTAAAACTTACACTCAAAGCATGAGCAATAAAAAAAGAAATAGACAACTGGGATTTCCTCAAGATTAAACATTTTTTGCATCAAAAGACTTTGACAGGAAAGTAAAAAGGCAGCCTATACAAGGGAGACAATATTTGGAACCACATATCAGATAAGGGGTTAATATCTAGAATACATAAAGAGATTCTAAAATTCAACAACAGAAAGACACAACCCAATTTTTAAAAAAAAATGGGCAAAAGACATGGACAGACACTTTTCCAAGGAGGAAATACAAACTTCTCAAAAACATACAAAAAGATGCTCAACCTCACTGGCTATTAAGGGAATACAAAACAAAACCACAATGAATTATCATCTCACAACTACCAGAATGGCCATGATCAAAAGAATGGAAAACGACAAGTCCTGGAGAGGATGTGG